>OMNO01078450.1:0-10964 GCA_900303215.1 Trachyrincus scabrus | reverse complement strand
CATCATCACCAGTATTTACTGTAGTACTGTACTGTGTACTTTGGTAGTACTGTGGTACTATGTTAGTAATTAGGTTAGGCTAGGTTAGCTAGGATAGAGGAGGTATGGTAGGATAGAGGAGCTAGGACAGGGGAGGTATGGTAGGACAGAGGAATTATGGTAGGACAGAGGAGCTAGGACAGAGGAGGTATGGTAGGATATAGGGGGTATGGTAGGACAGAGGAGCTAGGACAGAGGAGCTAGGACAGAGGAGGTATGGTAGGATAGAGGAGGAATGGTAGGACAGAGGAGCTAGGACAGAGGAGGTATGGTAGGACAGAGGAATTATGGTAGGACAGAGGAGCTAGGACAGAGGAGGTATGG
Source organism: Trachyrincus scabrus (assembly GCA_900303215.1). Classification (NCBI taxonomy): domain Eukaryota; kingdom Metazoa; phylum Chordata; class Actinopteri; order Gadiformes; family Macrouridae; genus Trachyrincus; species Trachyrincus scabrus. The sequence goes on along the minus strand of OMNO01078450.1, from coordinate 10,601 downwards.
TAGGACAGAGGAGGTATGGTAGGATAGAGGAGGTATGGTAGGACAGAGAAGCTAGGACAGAGGAGGTATGGTAGGATAGAGGAGGTATGGTAGGACAGAGGAGCTAGGACAGAGGAGGTATGGTAGGACAGAGGAGGTATGGTAGGATAGAGGAGGTATGGTAGGACAGAGGAGCTAGGACAGAGGAGGTATGGTAGGATAGAGGAGGTATGGTAGGATAGAGGATCTAGGACAGAGGAGGTATGGTAGGACAGAGGAGGTATGGTAGGATAGAGGAGGTATCGTAGGACAGAGGAGGTATGGTAGAACAGAGGAGGTATGGTAGGATATAGGAAGCTCACCAGCTCCTCCGGTTAGCATGTTCTCGTAGCCTGGCACATTACCAAACATGTTTGGGGGAGGGGCTGCAAAATATAAATAACAAAACATAAAAAAACATATATAACATACGTAACATATATAACATATAATATACATAACATACGTAACATATATAACATACATAACATATACAACATACATAACATATATAACATACGTAACATATATAACATATAACTGTAGCAGTGTTCCCTGCCACATGCCATCTCCGATGGCTTTCCCAGGGCTTCTCCCACAGCAGGACACAGGCAGTGATGAGGAAACCGGTTTATTGTAATTTTTGTAGTAGTCCGAACAACAGAGCAGGTGGTACATGCTGGAGCTCCTCCTGAGTGTGTGTGCTGGTGGCTGGTTTAACCTGTGGGCCTGATTAGCCAATGCCCCACAGGTGTGCAGCCTCACCCAGTCCCAGAGTCTAATTAGTCTAACTCCGACCAGGTGAGGCTGCTTAAACCAGCCACCAACAACACACACTCCACAATAACATACGTAACATATATAACATACATAACATACACAATGTTGCCTAACATACAAACAGTAATATGACCATGATATAACATTATGTACTGAATCATATCTATATCATATGGAGGGTTAGGGTTAGGGTTAGTAGGGTTAGGGTTAGTAGGGTCTTACAAAACAGAACAACTTATTTCCTTTATGATGAAATGTGTTTCTTGTTGAAGACCAAATCTCTAAACTAACGTCTACTGGTTCATCATCACATCTCCTACATGTAGGAGTGTATTATATGAGGTAGTCTATATGTAGGAGTGTATTATATGAGGTAGTCTACATGTAGGAGTGTATTATGAGGTAGTCTACATGTAGGAGTGTATTATATGAGGTAGTCTACATGTAGGAGTATATTATATGAGGTAGTCTACATGTAGTGGTGTATTATATGAGGTAGTCTACATGTAGGAGTGTATTATATCACTTCCATATTCAGAAGAATCAAGAAGATATTTATGTCTTCCAAGCTAGTTGAGACATGACCCATAATCTAGCCCCACCCTCTCCCACCTTCCCCCCTCAGCTGCTAGTCTAGATCAGAAGAGAAGACCCCCAAGCTGCTAGTCTAGATCAGGAGAGAAGACCCCTCAGCTGCTAGTCTATATCGGAAGAAAAGACCTCCCAGCTGCTAGTCTAGATCATGAGAGAAGACCCCCCAGCTGCTAGTCTAAATCAGGAGAGAAGACCCCCCAGCTGCTGAAAGGCGCGGCAGCAGCAAAATAACCAAGTCCATAAACCAAGTCCGACAGAAAACCCCCTGACACACACCCTGGTCATCTGAACCAGGACCGAGTCTCACTAACCGCTGCTCTTCAAATCATCTCTGATGTAATCCGACGACATGAGTTGACTTGGATTAGTGAACGGTTACTGACCTGATCCCATCTGAGGATCCATCATCTCCTGCTTCTCTCAGGCTGCTCGGGGAAAAGTCATCTGGTGTTGAAAACAAAATGACCATAACTCCGCCTCGGAATGTAAGCCACGCCCACCGGTCAGTACCGGGCCAGTGTTTTGATCATGTTTAGAACCAGGGTTGCGATAATGTTTAGAAACAGGGTTGTGATAATGTTTAGAAACTAGCTTGTGATAATGTTTAGAACCAGGGTTGTGATAATGTTTAGAAACAGGGTTGTGATGATGTTTAGAAACTAGCTTGTGTGATAATGTTTAGAAACAGGGTTGTGATAATGTATAGAAACAGGGTTTGATAATGTTAAGAACCAGGGGTGTGATAATGTATAGAAACAGGGTTTGATAATGTTTAGAAACAGGGTTGTGATAATGTTTAGAAACAGGGTTGTGATAATGTTTAGAAACAGGGTTTGATAATGTTTAGAAACAGGGTTGTGATAATGTTTAGAAACTAGCTTGTGTGATGTTTAGAAACAGGGTTGTGATAATGTATAGAAACAGGGTTTGATAATGTTAAGAACCAGGGGTGTGATCATGTATAGAAACAGGGTTTGATAATGTTTAGAAACAGGGTTGTGATAATGTTTAGAAACAGGGTTGTGATAATGTTAAGAAACAGGGTTTGATAATGTTTAGAAACAGGGTTGTGATAATGTTTAGAAACAGGGGTTGTGATAATGTTTAGAAACAGGGTTTGATAATGTTTAGAAACAGGGTTTGATAATGTTAAGAACCAGGGGTGTGATAATATATAGAAACAGGGTTTGATAATGTTTAGAAACAGGGTTTGATAATGTTTAGAAACAGGGTTGTGATGTTAAAAAACAGCGTTGTGATTGTAAAATACCGTGACTCAGGTGGGTTAACTGCACGAAGTGCTTCTTTATTTCCACTTTGAACAACAACTGCAAAAGGCGCCTACGGTGGCCACCCCGGCTCACACAAGTAAACTCGCATTTTGAACAATGGCGCTCCCAGCGCCACAACAATACATTACATCTCCCCTTCGTCAGACAGAAACACAATCAATGAGCTACAATGCTATTGTGTTAAATTATAGGCTAACTAACTTAAATCAAACTTATTATTTAAGCTGATGAAGCTCACTGTACTCATTAAACCCATATCATTTAAGAACAGTGGATATGGTTGCATCCTGACTTCCTCCCCCGATGCCAGTGGCAGGCGATGTTTAGTTGCCCGGCTCTTATCATAGTAGAACTTCTGGGAAGCTTTGGACCTGTCCAGCAGGTGCTTGATTTTGAGGGAGTCATAAGCCTTTGGGATGAGCAGCTGTTGAGCTGTAGGCAGTTTATTTCTGGGTCTCCTGCCCATCAGCAGTTGTGCAGGGGACAAGCCTATTGACTCAAGCGGGGTGGTTCTGTAGTCAAGTAGTGCTAGATGTTTGTCTGGAGCTTTGTTCCAAAGTCTTTTAACTGTTTGTACTGCTCGTTCGGCCTCTCCATTGGAGTGAGGAGTGTGAGGTGATGATGTGTGGTGTGAGATGCCGTAACTCTCACAAAAGTCTCTGAACTCCTCTGCAGCATACTGCGGGCCGTTGTCTGTTCGTATGACAGTGGGAATGCCATGTCTGCTAAACTGAGCTTTCAGTGTTTCAATGGCAGTATGACTACGCAGGTCTTTTAGCTCATCCACTTCAATGAACTTTGAGTAGTAGTCCACTGACACAATGTAGTGCTTGCCTTCAAACTCAAAAATGTCAGAAGCAACATGCTCAAAGGGGAGTTCTGGAGTCTCTGTTGGTTTGAGTGGCAATCTTGGCAGCCTGTTTTGGAACTCCGTACACTTACTGCAATTCCTCACCATGTCTTCCATCTCAGCACTCATACCTGGCCAGTAGAGCACTTCACGAGCTCTCTGCTTGCTTTTCCAATACCTAAATGGGACTGGTGTATGAGCCCTAACATGTGGCGTTGCATAGTGGGTGGTGCCACTATACGCAACCCTTTGTACACTATTCCATCGCATACTGTTAACTGACCTCTTGAGTCCCAGTATGGCTGAACAGCCACAGGAACTTCTCTCCTATACTTTGGCCAGCCATCTTGGGTTTAGATGCCACTGCAGACACTTGAGAGCATGTAGCATCATCTCTGACAATTTTCATTTGTTTCTGAGACATCTCATATTGTTGTGGAATTTCTATGGCTTTGGCGAGCGTCAGATTTTCACCTCTGTCCAGCAGTCTTTCTTGCACTCTTTTCTCACAGACTCCCGCGATAATGGCGTCAATTAGCATATCGTCCGGTTCAGCGTACTCACAGTCCATTAAAAGCAGCCGTAAATCCTTGACAAAGCGGTCAAAACTCTCACTTGTCCCTTGCTTCCTCTGTTTGAAGCGATGACGAGCGATCCTCTTGTTTTTCCTGGGTCTAATGTAACTGGCAAACTTATCCAGCACTTTAAAAGGGTCCTCTTTCTCACCCTCAGCCCAGTCCAGCGTTTTGTAAACTTCTCTTCCTTGCTCGCCAATCCATGTGTCTAGCCAGCCCGCCTGTTGCTTAGCAGATAGCTCAGACAATGGTCCATCAAAAACGAATGTAGCGTGACTCCTAAATCTGTCAAACTCCTGATATAAGTCAGCAGCATCCCAGTCAATCTTCGGGTGTTCAAACTGCGGGGTAGCCATAACTACACTTCTGACACCATGTAAAGTACCGTGACTCAGTGCTTGAGACGGGTTAACTGCACGAAGTGCTTCTTTATTATAACAGCTCGTATCCCGAGCCTGAACAACAACTGCAAAAACAATACGGTGGCCAACAAGGCTCACACAAGTAAATTTGTATTTTAAACAATGGCGCTCCCAGCGCCACAACAATATATTACACTACTTATCATACTAATACTACTATGTATCATAATAGTACTTCTACTACATAACATACTAATAGGCCTACTTATCATACTAATGGGCCTATCATACTAATACTACTACTACTTACCATGCTTACATCTACTACTTATCATACTACTAGGTCTATCACTTTAGTTTAGCTATTTGTTTAAGTCTTAATCTTTTTTTCAACTATTTTACATTATTAAAATGGTTTGTATGTTTATATTGTTACGGTTACTCCATTCAGACTAAAGTCTGAATCCATTAACTCCTTCAACCCTGAAAATGTTCCAAATCATTTAAAGCCAGCAATCCAGTTTAGCATCAGCCTTTCAACAGCCAGCATTCACACATCTTTAGTTTTGTCTGAGTGTAGGAAATTTGTTGGAAATAGCTTTTGTGCCCTATTTTGTGGAGGACTAATTCAACAATTGACAGCTGTTTTTCACAAATATGGTAATATTATTGCTTATTATTGGTCATTTTTAGGCAAGTCAAATGAAGTCAATGTTCCAAATTAAATGAACACTGAGAAGAAACACCTCATCAATACCTTACTTTAAAGTGTCAACATGTTTCTAAAATAAGCACTTTAGAAAAAACATTGTAAATACTTTAAAACTAAAGTGTTCAATGTAAGCTTTAGTGCTGAATATTTGAATATTAGTGTCTGCAGGTAGAAGGTTAGGTTACATTTCGTCCGAATATCCCAGTGATATCGCATAAAATACAAAAAAATATGTAAGGACACGAGACATCCCTCAGTCTGAGAAAGCTTCACATCAACGCTTCAGTTGAGGTAACGGTAGCCATCATCAAAATGGCCAAACATGGGATGACCGAATTATCCTTTGTTAGTTTTGTATTCGGATATTAGTACAAATACTTCGGTAGCATCCAGCGTCCAGTGTGAGATACTTTAAACTAACTTTAAACTAACTGGTTGTAATAATAATATTTATTAAATGTTCTCCCCAGGATTTTGTTTTCCATGGTGGCACTCCCACTAGTCAGTTGCGGCCATAGAAATAAGAAGTTGTGGCAAGCAGGTGGGTTAATGGTTTTAATAATGAACGTATTTAGCAGCTATTTCAATTTTTAAACAAGGCCAAAATATATGAAAATGCTCTACCAACTAATAATAATGGGTTGGTAATTTAATAAACATGAATAGAACAGGTAGCAATGTTTTTTCTTTTAATGGGGAGCCGTCACCCACAATATCGCCTGTGTGATTTCTCTTCAAGTGAATTGCGCTAGTCCTGCCGTGCAATTTTATCAAAACTTTGCACAATGTTCAAACCACCTATTTGCTTTGTGATAATTGGAAGTAGGCCTACTCTCATACTATGGAAGTTGTGTGTCTTCGGAAACTTTTAGGCTACATTGAAGCTCTGCCAAGTCATGTGACTCGAGTCCTGACCTCTGGTATACTCTTTGTCTACCGCAGTTGATATTTCCATTACTAATTCCATTACTAATTTATTAGATCAAAATGCATACTGGTGATCACTTCGTAAGCTACCAATGAAACTCGCCGGTCGAGTGTCATATGCAAATTTCTGAAAACATCGCTGCACTGTGCCTTTTTTTTACGATTCTACAATTCCTAGTCCTTGCAATTCTATTATTCAATGTCATTAGCAACATTATTCAAAGCAATGTAAACTGGTATACCATGGTCACTATGGTTTGCACAATCTCCAACAATGGATGTGGTACAAACGAAACCTGTATGTGATTTCTTGTAAACTGCCCCCACATGTAAACAGGCTGAGACGATTGTGAGCATGTTGTGCCCTTCGTGTAAACAGATGAGTTTTTTTAATTTAGATTCAAAAAGGGTATTTCTCTTGTGTAAAAGGGGCCCCGGGTTTCTGATTGATGGCTTACCAGTTTTTTCCAGGATATTTGCAAGGGTCCACATGGTCTTCTTCTCAGAGTGGTCGGGCTGGCTAGGGTAGCCTGCCGCAGGCCTGATGCCCTGGTAGCGAACCCGGTGGAGGTCCGCAGTGTTGAGTAGGTCCTCTTCTGTGCTATAGCCCCACATGTCTTTGCGAACGTGGGCATGGAGCTCCTCTGCAAAGGCCTGAAGAGAGTATGTTGGAGGAGGTAAGATCAGAGCAAGCCTATATATTGAATCTAGAGACCAGTGGTACCAAACTTTTTTGCGAGTGCAACCCACTTTTGAGGGTAAAAATTATTTGACGGCCCCCGAAATGCATTGACGACTGCGTAAAAAGTAGCGGCAAGGTAATTAGGCCAACTTGCATAATTTGTTTACTCATTGAGCATCATATTTAATGATTGTTCCATCAGCTTTTGCATTGGGATGGGAAACGCTGCCATAATAACCAATGGAAGGTGCTCCACTGTCCGTGTTGCAGTGCATCTGATGGCTCCGTCCAAGATTAAAAGAAAAACAATAGTTACATTTCCGTTGATAAACCAAGTAATCTCTTTATACTATATGTAAATTGAGGAATAGCATATCTGCAAGAGGAATAAAGATCCAAGGAAATCTTTCATTTTGTCTGTAGGGACCATAAATGACAAATGAGGAAACAGGCATATCTCACACCTTAAAGACACGAGAAGCAAGGTTTTCTAGATGCCTCGGCTCCTGTAGCTTTATGATGTAACCAAGAATAGAAGGGTTAACCTGAAAGTAATCTCGGATCTAACAATCCTACTAAGTTATAGCAGAACTTCAAGGGGAGATGGCACATAATCTGGGCCAAAAACTGCAATGGGTGGAGTTATGCAGAGTTTCCCTTGAAACTCATTCCCTTGAGTGGATGAAGCTTTCAGAAGGGAATTTCTACAGCGGCTAGTCAACACAGTGTTGATTTTAAACCTTTGCAGACATTTTAACGTTTACTACTGCTGGCCAAGTTTGTGCTCAGCAATTACAGATTACAGATGCGCTTACAGATGCCCACCTCCAGCAACATGATTTGTCCAAACAAATATGAAGCGGAAGAAAGTGAAACGCTCCGGTCACCCAGATTTGAGCTCGTCTGCCATCAGACTAGATATTTACCTAAAGTCTGATTTGTGAGACTAGCCTGAAAGAGTATATAAGGCTCAGTTTCTGAGCAGAATGTTGGAGCTTCAGAGACCGCTGAGGAACATATGACCACTCCACATTCGGGTTCGAGGCTGATCATTGAATTGCTTTTGCTTTGTTTTGATATCTTTCTAGTTTTGATTTAGTCTTTAAACGGACCTTCCACTGACATTTTATTGGGCTCCGGGTTGCCTGACAAACGCCTACAAATGAAAAAAAAAAAGCTTGGAAATGCGTTCTGTGGATCAAACTGCAGCTATTCCCATTCCCTGGGATGTCCTGAAAAATTTCTTTGTGCCGGGCTGCACGATTCTGGGAAAAATGAAAATTCCAACTTTTTTTCTCAGAATTGAGATCATGATTCTCATCAACAGCTTTATTTTTGTACTTTATTATATTTCAATAATTATTCTTCTCTTGATGCAGAGCATAACAGAAATATAGCAGTAGGCTAATTGGTGTATGGAACCGTGTGGTTCCATACACCAATTTGTGACCCAAGGGGGTCTGTGTATGTCTGTGGTAGCTAGAGAAGATCATGTGTCTGAGCAGAGCAGAACGGTATACCCACTCTAATTCACTCTAATGCACACAATAAACTAATATAAAGTGTACTGAAAAATGTTGTTACTCATTAAAATGGTATTACCCCATGATACATGTTTTTTTAAGATATATTTTAGGCCTAATTGAAAAACTCTCTGCGATGCAGGTGTAGCCGTACCAGGCTGTGCTGCTTTGGATTATACACTTTGATCCAGGGTCATTTGCTGATCTGGGCCTGATAAGTGATTTATCCAAACACTCTACAGCAGGGGTCGGCAATTAAGTTTGGCTTTGGGCCAAATCTTTTCCAAGCCATTACGTGGCGGGCCAGAACTAAAAGCAACGGCTAATTTAATAAATTGATAGTGAACAAATGTTAACTCCGTGACAGACCACCTTATAACTAACACATACATTTGTGGCAGAGGCAGAGAATGGATCAAAATAAACGAGCTGCATAGGTGGCAAATAAACTGTAAACGAGCAGTTTTTCTACTTTCCATTATTATGAATAATAAATGTGTGGACTGACCATGTAGCGGAGTCTAATTAATTAATGATTTGACATAGGCCTACTTTTTATTCTCATAATTATTACCCCATCCTCCCAGACGTAGGCCACATCAACACATGTGCAACACATTGTCAGCGATGCGCTCAGAAGTGCAGAGTCTGTGAGTGCCTTTTGGGTAGCATGCTCAGAAGAGTACAGCAACATCAAGAGACTCGAATTTTATGTGCTCACAATGTTCCCTTCCACCTATGTATGCGAGTCGTCCTTTTCCTCAATGAATGCGATAAAAACTGTAGTATATTTTCAGGTTGGATGAAGCAGGAATCATTCACAGAGGTCCGGATACTGAGTTCTGTCTTTTTATTGAACAAACAGTATCATAGCATCTTCTGAATGACTGAATGACATCGTTTGAATGACTTACTGAACTGGTGTTTTTATTTCATACCACACTGCTTGTTTGCTATTTCAGCACAGGCGCTGTCCACCGACTTTTTTTCATGTTGAGCAAGCGCCACATTGCACCTCGCTGCCTGTTATTCACTCTTGTAGTGTATTTTAATACCCCTTTCTTTTATATAACTATTACCTTTATATAACCATTACCTTTATATAACTATTACCCCTTTTCTCCTTGTTGTGACCAATAGGAATTTATGTATGGCAGATGTTCATGCTGGCTCTGAAGGGGCCCCTTTGTGTTGTGGTAGGGATATCTCAAGGACAAGGCCATACATCTTTACCTGTCCAGGGCCTATGTTTCATGTTGAGCAAGCGCCACATTGCACCTCGCTGCCTGTTATTCACTCTTGTAGTGTATTTTAATACCCCTTTCTTTTATATAACTATTACCTTTATATTGTGGTGAGTTACATAATTCACCCACGGAAATATGGGTGGGGTGCGTTGTTCCGCACGGACTGTTTTGAGCACCGGACTAGGGTTAGTTTTCCGGTTAGCTGTTTGATGTAACGTGACTCAGTTCGATGTCTAATAAAAGATTAAATATATCTTTTGACACACCGCCTCCGACTCCTGTCTCTCGGCACTACAATATAACTATTACCTTTATATAACTATTACCCCCTTTCTCCTTGTTGTGACCAATAGGAATTTATGTATGGCAAATGGTCATGCTGGCTCTGAAGGGGCCCCTTTGTGTTCTGGTAGGGATTCAAGATTCAAGATTCAAGAAAACTTTATTATCCCGAGGGAAATTATGTGCAGCAGTTAAACAGTAGGAAATACACAGGAGGAGAAATAGACACCACACATATAAAACAATTATAAAAACAATTATATTATACAAGACCATATATCCTGACCGGTCAGGACAAGGCCATACATCTTGAGCTATCCACGGCCTAAAGACTGTAGTATATTTTCAGGTTGGATGACGCAGGAATCATTCACAGAGGTCTTTTTATTGAACAAACAGTATCATAACATCTTCTGAATGACTGAATGAAATCGTTTGAATGACTGACTGAACTGGTGTTTTTATTTCATACCACACTGCTTGTTTGCTATTTCAACACGAGGCGCTGTCCACCGACTTTTTGTTCATGTTGAGCAAGCGCCACATTGCACCTCGCTGCCTGTTATTCACTCTCAACACGGATAAAACAAAGTATAATAAGTATTCTGTAGGTCAGGGGTCGGCAATTAAGTTTGGCCTCGGGCCAAATGTTTTCCAAGCCATTACGTGGTGGGCCAGAACTAAAAGCAACGGCTAATTTAACAAATTGATAGTGAACAAATGTTAACTCCGTGACAGACCACCTTATAACTAACAC
>OMNO01078366.1:0-10041 GCA_900303215.1 Trachyrincus scabrus | reverse complement strand
ATAATAATACATTGTTGACATTTTCTTCCCCTAAATATTCAGAAAAATATAAAGACTAACCAAAGAATATGCACTGAAATGTAACCTAAATATCTAACATTTTATTCAATTAAAAACATCCATAAAATATAATGATTAACCAAAATATAACCACTGAAAATCGGCCAAAACAAAACAATGAAAGAAAAAGCAATTGTCCCAAATAAAAGCGTTTTCCCGCCAGACCAAACCAGCAGGCGGGTCCTGACCTTCTTGACCAGATGTACGTTGTCTCTCCAGGCGCTCTGGACACGCGGGGCGAAGGAGTAGCGGCTTTCCTTGAAGAAGCGTCCCAGGATGTCTGGGCTGGCCCTCAAGGTCTTCACCACCAGCTCCTCCACCAGGGGGTCCTCCGTGGGCTTCAGACCGCCCAGGAACTGCAGCAGGACGATGTTCCCACCTCTGGAACCAGGGGAAGGAAGGGGGTCAGGACTCAGGGTAACCGGTTTACCCCCTCCTGGCTCTCGAGAAAGGTCTCATTTTGGTAACACCTCCTCAGAATGAAACCTATGATCATTCGTGTTCAAGCTCCCTTACCTGCCGGCGGTGCCGTAGCTGGGGTCGTGGAAGCTGATGCCGTTCTTGCGGGAGCTGCAGACCTCCAGGAGGAAGCTGTGGACCAGGTCCCGGACCACCTGCTCCGGGCTTTGACCCACCTAGCAAGAGCGGGAGGGAAGAAATGGGTCTTTAAATAATACATAGCATTTATATAGCTCTTTTATAAATACTCAGACACGTTACACAATAGGACATAAAATACAAGAGTACGTAAAAAAACAACAACTAATAAACAGTCAAAGGTCCGAGATGAGTGAGGAGAGTCAGATGTTAAACAGATGTTTTAAAAGGTGGTTTTGAGTGATGCTCTGAAAGAGAGGAGAGAGAGGGAGTCACGGATCTATTTGAGGGAGGGGTTTCCAGAGGGAGGAGGTGGCGATGGGGAAGGCCCGGTTAAACCAGTCCAGACCAGGAATTAGACACAACTTTGACCAATCCCCATGAACTCAGCGCAACACTTGCGCAACACAAATACGTCCCCTCAGGATTAACAGAGCACTCTGAATTCACCACAATATTGCTGCAAATTCAGCGCAACTTCAGTGCAAAAAACACAAACCCTCACAAATTTGCACCAAGATCTTTTGAGAAAAGCCGGCGCAAAAAGAATTAAAGCATTTTTGGCCGCAACAATCACAAAAAACATCATGGAAATCCTGGCCGAAAAACGTATACCCTGACCAGACAGAGAGGTGGGGGTTTATACCCTGACCAGACAGAGAGGTGGGGGTTTATACCCTGACAAGACAGAGAGGTGGGGTTTAGAAGTTATACCCTGACCAGACAGAGAGGTGGGGTTTATACCCTGACCAGACAGAGAGGTGGGGTTTAGAAGCGTGGAGTGGAGGCTCACCGTGTCGTCATCCTCCGTGCTGGCATCTATGATGCCGTCCCAGCGGTACAGAGACGCCACGTCAGCCAGCAGCACCGCCGTGAAGAAACGAACCTTCTGGGTCTTAGTGACCGCCTTGTTCTTCACCACCTGGACACATGACAACAAGGGGCAGGGTAGTCTACTGATTAACATGTTTTAATCGCACACGAAAGGTACTGGGTTCGATCCACAATGTCCTAGAGCAAGATGCCCCCTAATCCCTACCTGCTCCTTAATGACCCGTCTCTGTACTGTCTAACCCCTACCTGCTCCTTAATGACCCGTCTCTGTACTGTCTAACCCCTACCTGCTCCTTAATGACCCGTCTCTGTACTGTCTAACCCCTACCTGCTCCTTAATGACCCGTCTCTGTACTGTCTAACCCCTACCTGCTCCTTAATGACCTGTCTCTGTATTCACCGTAAGTCTCTTTGGACAGAAGCGTCTGCTAAATGACTCGATGTAACCTAAATGTAAAAACACACAGAATGAAGAGACACTTACTCGAGACTTGAGAGTGGACAAAATCAAACTGACGATGGACAGTCTGTCTGCGTTGATCCCAGAGTTTAGAATCTCTGGCAGGAGCTCTGGAACACAAAACACAAAAACGTAAAAACAACGCAACCAAGCATCAGGAGTCATTTCAGGAAATACCACTGTAATGTTGACTTCCAGCCAAAGCACCGCAAGTGGCTGTGGATGCAGGGGGTCCACTGAATGACGAAAACAGTGAAATACCTTTAACCTCCAGGATCTGTCCGACCGTAGCGGGGTCTCCAGACACCAGGAAGGACACCGCAAACTGAATGTACGCCATGCGGACGTCAGGTCGCCCCTGGAAACACACCACAGAACCCACAGTCAGAACCAGTTACATCCTGTATAGCACACAGTAATAACAATACAAAAATCTAACAAACTCCTAGAAAATAAACAGAATACTGTATTATATATATTCATTGTATTTATACATTTATCAATTTGCTTAGACAATATTGTTTATTTTGTGGCAATGTAGTAGTGAATTGAATAAATTGAATCGGCGACACATCTCTAGATTACACAGTCCTCTATCTATTACACACCAAAGAAATGTAATAAACTTGGAACAAGTAACATGTAATTCTTATCTTTACACACTACATTTACCGATTCACTTGGACAATATTCTTTCACACGACTGGAGCCGGTTGATTTGGTTCACCTGTTTATCCTTCCTCCGGGCCAGCCTGCCCATCCCTTGGCTGAAGTTGAACTGAGCGTAGACCTCCCGGGCCGCCTCTGACCCCTGGGACACCATGGCTGACAGCAGACACAGGGCTAGACGCACCAACCTGTCCCCATGAGACGAGAGACAGCACTCAGACACACTATAGCAGTAGAGATACGTTTGACAGGAGCTCATACACAGGTAGGTAGGTACATTTTCCAAGTCGACATTATTATTTTTGTTTTGTTTCATTTTCAAAACTGCTTTGGCAATGTAAATGTCTATTTTTCATGCCAATAAAGCTATTTTGAACTGAATTAGGCAGGTAGGTAGGCAGACGGTTACAACAGCAGCACACATTGTAAAGCAAAATGTAAATATAAAGAGGCAGGCAAGAATCAAAATGAAGAAAAAGAAATGGAGGTCAGAAAACGAAAGAGCAAAGCATGAAATGAAACAGCACCAATTAAATAGTACAATTAAAACAAATGTTTGAATGAAAGAGCAACGCTCTGAGCTCAGTCCACCTACTCATGGTTCTCTGAGCGCAGGGACCCCTGGATAACCTTCATGGAGCTGCAGAGTTTCTTCACGACGGCGTTGCCCGCCATGCTGAGGTGGGAAAGATCGCTGGCCGTCCTCAGCAGGATCATCTCCAAGCTCTGGAACACCAGCATCATCTAGTAGACAGAGACGAGAGACAGAGAGAGAGAGAGAGACAGAGAGAGAGAGAGCTTCACTACAGGATCATCAAGACACAAGAAGCCTCAAACGCCACAGACATCAGTCTTTGTTTAGTGCTTACCTCCTTTTCACTTTTATTGGCATTTTGAATTTAATGCACATAATATAAGCATACAAGAAAAGTATATATAGTCTACTTATGATTTCATGATTAATTAATCGATTAATTGATCTATTCATTTAGGACAAAGAGTACAGACCTTGAGGAATACAAAGACAGGAGAACACATAATGAATAATAACATACAAGCAATTGTTTAAATCATCATACATTACCTGGCCATATACATATTATGAGTATACGGGTTCAATAATATCTGTCACCTGTGTTCCCTGTAACCCCGCTTACCTCCTTTTCATCTGGCGTCTCCACAGCCAGCAGTTTGAATATTTCTGCACACTCCATGGAGATTTTGATGTAACCTTCGACCACGTCGTACAAGTCCGGGCACGGCAGCTTCTTTGCAAACGATATAAATGTCTGCAGCGCTGCAAGACAACAGCAGAAACATACGATGAGATGGACTTAAAGCAGAAGCAGAAGGTACAGTACAAGTAGGACATAGGAGAATAAAGAGTAAAAGCTACACAAACAAATACGGAAAATAAATAGGCCCTCACATTATGAGTAGCAGGTTAATACATAGTAGTGTGATACTATGAGTAGTAGTAGTAGTAGTAGTAGTAGTAGTACTACATTAGAATAGTTTTACAGTCTATGATTAGAATGGGACAGATTATCACAGATAGGCCTAAATAAAATGACATGTCCAAGTATGAATACCTATGGGGACAACACAAACACCTGGATAGAGACGACATTGTCCTGCAGGAGGCTATAGATGTAGACTTACAGAATGACAACCTGCAGAACCACCACTCACCCTTCATGGACTTACAGAATGACAACCTGCAGAACCACCACTCACCCTTCATGGACTTACAGAACGACAAGCTGCAGAACCACCACTCACCCTTCATGGACTTGGCTGGATCCTTCAGCATGGATTTAAAGATAGTGCCATTAAACTCTGTCAGGGTTACTTTCTTAGCCTGAGGTTCCGACTCCTCGGAGTCTTCACTGGGACGTTTCTTCCCCATGTTTCAGTGACAGTTAAACTCAAACGTTAATAAAGTTAATAAATCATTGAAGTCTCGGTATGATGAAAACACGTTGGGGATGAAGATATAACTCAGTCCCGTCGGGTTTCTGCTCCGGAGTGGAAACAGAGTACTTGCGTCCGATGGTTCCGGGGGGGTCGGGAGCAGCTTTGTATTATCGTTAGAAATGGACAGGGCTGCTCAGAACTACTTAGAATACCAAGCAACAAACAGTTCAGAAATGTGTTCAGAACAATGTTTTGAAATTATGTTATGGATGATGAAATAGTAAAAAAAAAATAAAATAAAAAAAAAACACACATGATAACAGAATCAAAACATATCCATGAAACGCATGTCTACAAATTGTATTAAAAGAAACAATTTAAGTGTAAAAAGTAATTCGAAAGGATAATTGAGTTTGCGTGGCAGGCTGCTTTATACAGAAACATACTTTATTTCAGCCCTATATGTGTCTATGTATAATAAGTTGAAGGAGGAAGCTCTTACATGTCACACTGTGAATGTGTGGCATGTGAGAGAGAAACAGCTTCCTCCTTCAACTTGAATAACAAAATAATCGGCATTACGTAAGTCGTAGACATACTTTTTAACTTCCTGACCTGACATCATGGTTTATAGTTCTTAAGGAAACAGTGTGTAGCCTACTTAGAATCCAATTAATCCATTAATTATTGCATAATGTATTTCACATTGTGGCCACCAGGTGTCGCTGCTGTACAGCGTAACGTTTGAGCTCAACTCCAACACACAAGAAGGCTTGAGGCACCTGGCGCAGGTTCGAGTCCCCAGGGAACCTAATCTATTTGTGTCCCGCCAGACAACCCATCAAATGCCATCTAATCAGAGCCAGGCCCGGTTAGTCGTCAGTGTGGCTGAACGCAAGGCACTTTAATTAACTTTCAGTTGATGAGTTTGAGATTTTATAACCTAATCTTTAGCCGGAAGACAAGAATGGCCTTTGGGAAGCGGCAGGCATTTATATATTTTGACGAGGGCTCTCTGTCCTCAATTTATTCGATTTAATCGGCACATATATCCCCAGACAACCCCACCCTAAATTAATTCAAAAGAGCTGTAATATATGAGGACCGGCTACCTGTATGGCACCTTTAATCATATTACTGTATCCCACTTTCACTTCTATATGACACGATGAGATAAGATCTATTTATATTACCAATGAAAATAATACGCACGTCTCATACGTATGAGACCTACTCATACGTCTTAACCTTTTCCTTCTTGTTATTTATATATATATATATATTGAGTCATATTTAAACCTGCAGGGAAAAGGGAGCATACAGTGGATATATAACTAATAATATAACAGATACAACAGAAAGACACACAATGTAAGAGCACAAATATAGACAGTCGCTGTGTGACTCATGTCGCTATTAATATTGAACGGCAAACTCAATATTATTCCAAATTAGTTTTGGAAGGAAAAAAAAGTACCAAACAAAGAGAGAGAGAGAGAGAGAGAGAGATGACACTCAGGTTCAGAGAGAGGATGTGTTTATTTATGTGTTCATATGTTCATTTATTTATAGTTTTATATTCATGTTCAGCAGGGAGGAAGCTTTGATTAATTTCTACACAGCGTGCGATATAGTGAAAGTGAGAGAGAGAGAGCGAGAGAGAGAGAGAGAGAGAGAGAGAGAGCGGGAGAGAGAGACAGAGAGATGGAGAAAAGGGAGACACGGAGGGGAGTATAGAGAGAATGGAGATAACTAAATAGAGATAGAGGGAAATAAAGAGATGCTGAGAGAGAGAGAGATGGTGAGAGAGAGAGAGAGAGAGAGAGAGAGAGAGAGAGAGAGAGAGAGAGAGATGGGGAGAGATAGAGTGAGAGATGGAGATAATAGAGAGCTAGAGATATGAGAGAGAGAGCGAAAGCGAGAGAGAGCGGAGGGGAGCAGGGGTCCACTGTGACACTACGGTGATGAATTTGAAGCGAGGAGGTAATAGACGTGGTGTCTCTGAGGCTGTGGTGTACTACTCACCCTCTCCTCCTCATAACCTCCTCCTCTTCATAACCTCCTCCTCCTCCTCCTCATAACCTCCTCCTCCTCATAACCTCCTCCTCCTCATAACCTCCTCCTCCTCATAACCTCCTCCTCATCCTCCTCCTCATAACCTCCTCCTCCTCATAACCTCCTCATCATAACCTCCTCCTCCTCATAACCTCCTCCTCATCATAACATCCTCTTCATAACTTCCTCCTCCTCATAACCTCCTCCTCCTCATAACCTCCTCCTCCTCATAACCTCCTCCTCTTCATAACCTCCTCCCCCTCCTCCTCATCATAACCTCCTCCTCCTCATAACCTCCTCCTCCTCATAACCTCCTCCTCATCATAACCTCCTCCTCATAACCTCCTCCTCCTCATAACCTCCTCCTCCTCATAACATCCTCCTCATCATAACCTCTCCTCATCATAACCTCCTCCTCCTCATAACCTCCTCCTCCTCATAACCTCCTCTTCCTCATAAGCTCCTCCTCATCATAACCTCCTCCTCATAACCTCCTCCTCCTCATAACCTCCTCCTCCTCATAACCTCCTCCTCCTCATATCCTCTTCCTCCTCATAACCTCCTCCTCCTCATAACCTCCTCCTTATGTTATACAACTTTTCATTTATATTATAAAACTGCTAATTTATATTACATACATATCATGAAACAGTTTATTTGATATCATAAAACAGGTCATTTAAGTCATAAAAGTTTATTTACATTATAAAACTAAATGTACCTGGGCTAAGGGTGGGTATTTATCCTATCCTACGCTACATACACCATACCAGACTATACTATACGTACACTATACTCGTATAAGTAGGCATACAGGACCACTACTGGTGGTAACGATAGTTCCCAGCACTAATTGGTTTCATTAAAACGTCTTGTTAGGCTCACAGGAGTTCCCCTCTTACTTCAACTATAGGACACTATTTCAGTAAACAAACTTTCATCCAAGCAACTTGGAAACAGTGAATTCAGATACCTACAGTGAGACGTCAAACACTTGGGTTCGAAAACAAGGACCCTTCAACTGGGAGCCAAACACCCAAACCACTAGACTATCCTTCCCCCTAACACACACACACACACGTCTAAACACTGTTGCCCTGAGATAACAGATAGCACAACCAATAGGCCTACATAACATAAACATACACATGGTCAGTGATTCCACTCACACTACTGTAGTAAAACATCAAATAGACATGTCGGAGGTGCTGTATAATAGATCATAGTCTGGTGGTGAGGTGTGTTCATTTCCTTGAAGTTGCTGCAAGTCGTGGACCACCACGCATCACTCCTCACACATACAGCATCACCTGGCTGTTATTTCCCAGCATGCCTTGCGTGGGAACGTGGGAGTTTCAAGACAGTGTGGCAGTTTGAAACCGCATTGTTGCTTCTGCATTTCTAAACAAGTTATTACATCCCGATCTTTTACGATTTTTTTTAGCGATTAGTAGACGTCCAATCAATATCATTGGTGGTTTCGAATGTTAGGCACGCCCACGCAGAGTTGGTTAGCCAATGAGAAAAAGGTTCAGTTTTAGAGGAAATGGTTTAACGCTGCCCATAAGCAGATCGTCACACTGCTGTCCACCAACATCAAGACAAGGCAACTTTATTGGTATGGCCTGTGAACACAGTTACAGTCTCAAAGGGCTTTACAAGCCCACATTACACAACACCCCCTAACCCTGAGCCCTCTGAAGGACAAGGAAAAACTCCCCCAAACCCAGAGGGAGGAAACCTTGAGCAGGAACACAGAAGATGTATCCCTCCTTCCAGGGACCTTAGGAGGGTGATAGGTGCCGAATGGGTAGAGATAACAATGGTAGTATGAAACAAGAAACAAAAGGTAAAGTAAGACCACGTTTCCAGAAGGAGTAGAGAAGATTAGCAATAACTTCCTCCAAATCCATCACGACTGTAGACGTAGTGGGTGGGCGCGTTTATCCGAAACGTCTTGCGATGCCCCCCTTGTAGCAGACTCCATCAGTCATGCCATTTAAGGAAATCATGTGTTGGATGAGAGTCCAGACAGGAGGGTTACCATGGTGACCCTCCCTCTCTTCCTCTGGGACGGGCGAACGACCATCAATTGGTTCCGTTAACGACCCAGTTTGTGTCGTGGAACCTAATATTTAGGCTATTAAATGCGTTTTATGGATATGTTTTTGATTTTGTGGCATGCCACTGTGTCAAGAAGTGGATATTAAATAATGCAGTGATGTGATTAGAAGAGAAGAGATGAAAGAGCACTATAAAATAACAAACACAAAAAAACATCATCTTTATAAGGTCCACTTCAGTGTGTGTATTGGCAAACAACACGCTTTGAATTAAGGCTGCTGGAAAGCACGGTGCCAGACCTACGTGGGTGTTTTGCTCTTGGGATGTGCCTGGATTTCTATTAGTATGGACAATGTTTCTTTTAAAATTCGAACTATATTCAATCAAGAGAATTATCAACTATCAATCGTCAATTATCAACAGCGATGAGTCCGCTACAACAACAGCTGCTATGGATAGACGTGTCTCGCCACACGCTGTTACACGTGTGTAACACCGTATCCTAAATGTTCTCCCCCAAACAGGGAGGGAAATAGAATAAAACAACATTTGAAAATGGTACGAGCACACAGATTAATCAAACATGATATGCATAACAATGAAAAGATTAACGGAAAATATTAAATGAGTACTCATACATAAGAAGATTAACACCCTAAACCTGAATTTCCCTCCCCCGGATTAATGAAGTGTTAGCTTAGCGTATCTATAAAGATGTGTCTGAAAATGCGTGATGAAAACGGGGAGCTGACGCCGCCGCTAGCTCTCTCTCCTCTGATAGACCCGGAGATAAGGAAGCGTGCCTCTTCTTTTAGCTTGAGCACACTGGCTGAGAAAGTATGATAAAAAGGTGGGCTAATTAACAAAGTAATCCACTTGCTATATCTTTAGCACACTAGCTAAGAGAGTGCGCTATGTAATTGTGCCGCTGGCTTTAGCTCACCAGCTAAGGAAGTGTGCCGCTTGCTTCACCTTTAGCACACCAGCTAAGGAAGTGTGCTACTTGCTTTAGCACACTAGCTAAGGAAGTGTGCTACTTGCTTAAGCTTTAGCACACTAGCCATCCCTCCCTCATGGGTAGTGGTCATCCTAGCAGCTCCATCAGGTGGACGGTGTTCGTCGGTCCCAGAGGAGGAGCTCCGAGCAGGGCTGGCATATGCAGTCCTTCTGTTCTGCTCCATAAATGCCAGGTTTATTTTCCATGTTCAGCCCTGGTACGCTTCCTAAAATACCTCGTCGGCCAAGCTCAAATGGTGGGTGTATGTAGGGGTTTGTTAGTGAGATGGACAGGGCGGTCAGGGTTGTAACCTCTGGTCGAGTTACGCCCCGACTCAATTAGACAGCACGATGATAAGGAAAATATTATTCATTTTTTATTATTATTT
>OMNO01078364.1:0-10985 GCA_900303215.1 Trachyrincus scabrus | reverse complement strand
CCCGGCTTTGATGTCTGGAGCGCTGCGGTGGGAAGGTGGTCTGCAAGGAGATCACAGACCTTACGTAACCGTCTCCTCCTTCCGCTCCTCCTCCTCCTCCTCCTCTCACATCGTTTCACTCTCCGGGGTCAGCTGGGGGAGGGGCTGGGTTTACATCATGCATACTGTATAGAAATGACCTAGTAATGCATTCATAGAAATAGTGACTGGCCAACAATAGTACACATTTTGGTCTGACGACAATATCCAGGGATATTTTAATACCGACAAAGCATTCCCGATGACTGATTCTTTACTCTGTCGTTTTGTTTTTAAACTCACTTTCCCTCTTGTGCCGTTTTCATGATGGTATGGATGTTCCCTTTTGTATTTTTGTTGTTAATTGTTTTCACTTTGTCTGGACTTGTTTGTTGTTTGTTGCTTGTAACTTACGTACCGCTGCCCTTCCTGGTTAAATAAAGGTTCAGTGAATGAAATAATATCTTGTCGTCTTTGTTCCCAAAAGCCTTTTTGGTTTGACCTACAAGCAGCATTGAATCTGGTAAGCACATAACCCCTATGTGTACGAGTGAGCTGAGCCCTGTGTGTGTGTGTGTGTGTGTGAATGCATGTTTACTTGGAGACGCCAGGGAGTGGAACACGAGGCCAGACCGGCTCACAGCACAACAATAGGCTGCTGGTTACTGCAACGACTCCCTAGCCTTGTTCGACTCCCTAGCCTTGTTCTGCAACGACTCCCTAGCCTTGTTCTGCAACCTTGTTCTGCCAGAAACACTAGACGAGAACAACCGTGTTCTCATCTGTAAGAAACAGAGAGGAGGGAGAAACAGAGAGGAGGGAGAAACAGAGAGGAGGGAGAAACACAGCTCTGTATACTTTACATACCGGTTTGACTATTCCGGGTATGTTGGGTTCTGGGTAAAATCACCTCATGCAAAGTGAACTGAACTGTCTGCAGAACGACTACAGAGTTAATAGTAAATAGAAGCATACATGCATTCCTCCGTATGTGACGATATTTCAACTTTTTTACCTAATTCCGAGACTTGAAGTACAATATTTATTTCTTGGTCTGCGAGGAGAGTGAACAGACCACACAACTGGTGGGTTTAAACCCCAGCCATCCCCTCCTGGGCCCGGACCAGGGGATAGCGTGGTTCTTCTGTGTGGTCTTGGGAAAAAGTAGCAGCTTTCACAAACACATGTGAGGGAAGATGTTCTCAGACAGTTATTAACATTCTTCCACGGTTCTCAGAGATGGAAACATCACAAACACAGTTTGATCTGATATTCTTACTGACAACTTGATCTACATCCTCCGTGATTTCCCGTAAGAAGCTTTCTACAAGTACCTCAGTACAGTCGGCTTCGAGACTTTTAAAGATGAGATAAGTCTCTTCTAGCAGCTAGGTGTCTGCACGCACTGATATCGACTCTGTTAAAACCTTGATCTGTCAATCTGCCACTAAGTCATCTTACATAAAGGCTTTTACGGTATTGTCAAAGGTACATCTTTGCTCATTTTTTATCAGGGACAGGACTGAGGTAAGTTTACCTCCAAGGGTTGAAGTTACCAAATCAGATGTTTTCGGACCATATCTACTCCCATAAATCTACCTGTCAGCAAGAAACCCATCACTCAACAGTTCATACAAATCACACTCTGTACATTTACACATGTGTTATCCATCCACACACACTGTACATACGTACACACACACACACACGCCCTCACGTGTACACACACGCTCACCAATGTAAACAAACGCAATGTTCCTTGAGGTGGAGGGATCATTATGTAATAGTTCATGCCAGCTGTGTGTGAGAGAGAGAGAGAGAGAGAGAGAGACAGAGACAGAGACAGAGACAGAGAGAGAGAGAGAGAGAGAGAGACAGAGAGAGAGAGAGAGAGACAGAGAGACAGAGAGAGAGAGACTAAACGTGTATGCCTACCCTCCAGTGAGTACATATCAGCATGACTGCTAAGACTCTCATGTATCATGTTATTAAGTAGGGCTTGGCAATGGCAATAGCTTGATTGAAATGTTCTTATTAAAATATGTCTTCTCGTCCCACGCAAGGTTGGGTAATTATCCGCTGTGTTGTCGTCTGTCTGCTTCTCCTTCCTGGTGTCTCTCATAGAGCCTGTGAGTCGGTATGCTGGTGTTGTATTCTTGTCTTGTAAGCTCAGGTGTCATTTACCCCGGGCACCCTGGGGACCCTGGGCACCCTGCGGACATGTCCCCACCACTTTTTGAAATGGCCCGATTTTGTCCCCATCACTAGATCACAATTCTGTCCCCATTCTTATATCGCAGGAAATGTTAACTAACACCTTGAGAAAGGTTTATTTGCACAATAGGAAAACAAACAATGTAAATATTGAAGAAACAAATGTGCATTGTCCGAACAAAGTAACGTGAGCTGGGAAACCCTCCCCCCCCCAGCCTACTGGCGCTAACATGACCCAAAAGGAGCTCTTTTGATGCCCCATTATGACGTTTTGATCTACTCTGACCTCATACCGACCTCCCCACCACATTGCCTAAAATCACATATGTTGAAGAGCGTTTAAAACATGTTTTTCATCTGCTGTGCCCCCACCACTTCAACCCAAAGTGACGCCCCTGCTTGTACTCACGTCTTCTAGTTTACTTTCAAGTCATGGGACTGTCGCCATCACCGAGTTCAAAGGTCATTCTTGCGTGTCAATTATCTGAGTTTGTTCAGTGTTGTGACATGAACAACCTACACACACACACAGAAACATCGCAACCATCTCCACAAATATTCAGAAGTGTTCTCTGTGTAACTTCCGCTGTGCCTTTCATCTGACCTGGTCCTGCAGGATCTGGTTCCTGGGGCCACAGATAAGATAACACCAACAGAGACAGAGACAGAGAACCTACAATATAATATATAATGTGCTTTTCCGCTCATAGGGAGAGCACTGAGTTACTGTTGAAGCGGCTCTTCTAACAAAGGGAAGGAGTCAAAGGAAAATAAAATAGTAAATCTGCTCTTGCTATAACTAATCCCAGCATATAGAGCGTGATTATACACTTCAGCAGACTTGTAATAACATTAACACAGAAAAGGACCTATCGTTGCTCGCATGCATCCAAAGAAAACAGCAGCTCAGCCGACCCGAATGTCTCTCATTCCTAAATCTACAGGACATTTATTATTACATTATTAAAATGTAGACCTAAGCATCTTTCTATTAAGCAGATGTATTGTAATTATTTTACTACCCATAGGCAGTATTTTATATATTATTTGAGTTTATACAGCTGTGAGTTTATTAATGAAACGATTTTAGGACTTTCTTCAGAACTATTGCCTTTCCTATTTCTCTGTCACATTGATTGAACTCTTTGATTGATCTCTGATGTCTGATTGATCTCTGATCTCTGATTGATGTCTGATCTCTGATTGATGTCTGATCTCTGATTGATCTCTGATCTATATACCGGATACCGTTCCATACGTCTCGATCGGCCACACATTCACATTCATATGAATGAGAATTGTAACACGATACGAAACTCGATAGGAAACGACAAAGGAACTCGTTGGGCTGCTAACGTGACTCATCAGTTCCACTGTGAGAATTAATGACGTTTAATGAATGAAAACCAACGTGGGCTCATTTGGAGTCGTCTGTCGAGTTTTTTTTTTATTTTGCCTGACCTCGGGGCAAAAAGGAAATCTCTCAGACGCGGTGACATTCGTCTGAGAGAAAAACACACGGGGTTGACAGGTCCTGCTGACAGCGTCTGAGTGATGGCCGAGGCAGAGCCTCCAACGCTGCAGTTTGTCCCGACAAGTCAAAGCCGTGTATTTTGACATAAACATGAACCCATTTGACCCACACTGTTCTAGAAGCTGCCCCGGGCACTGATGCTCTCTGTGGTGGTGGTGGTGGTGAGGTGTGTGTGTGTGTGTGTGTGTGTGTGTAAGTAAACTGATATAAATAGGTTTTGTTTTTAAGGTAATTCCCAGTAATTCTCCTCTTGTATCCGATCCACTGAAACACAAGCTACTGTTCCATCGCACACGATACGTCGTGAAACCAGACGACCTACTTCGTGTGCATGTTATTTAATAAGACAATATGGTGTATTGTGCTTTCCGTGTGTGGGCTAAATAGTTTGGCCTTTTCACCATGCATGCGTGAGCGTGGCTTCGCAGTGCTGACCGCCCACGGTCCGGCCTGTGGTGACAAGACGCCCTGGGCTGGACACACGGCTTAGTCCTCCTGCAGGACGTATGGGGGGGCTGGCTGACGGGCTGGTTGACCGGCTGGTTGACGGGCTGGTTGACTGTCTGGTTGACGGTCTGGTTGACGGGCTGGTTAATATTATGGTGCGCTACTTGCACGAACACTTTTACACGAGTTTCTAACCAAACAATTCATGAGTTGGATTTGACCTGAATAATGTCAAGCATGATTGTAGAATCATCACCCGTACCATACCAGCTCTGTGTAACAATAGTTTCTACTTAGCAGTACACATTGCTTTAACTCAGACCAGCAAGGCATACTCAGGAGATAAACCAGAAACCGAAAGCGAGTCCCCCCCCACAGACAATTAGCTGGAATGTCCAGTTCCACATTTATCAACACTTTTCAGTTCCGGAATTAAGCAATAGCCGAACTTCCCCAACTATTCATGGTAATACAGCGTTCGCGTCAAACTGGAACTTGTTTAATGAAGTCATTACTATTCTGGTTTCCCGCATTCATATCTCTCGTGTCCCGTGGGCTGCACGGTGCCCAGGGGGAGCTAGGTTCTGTGACCCAGGGGGAGTTAGGTCCTGTGACCCAGGGGGAGTTCGGTCCTGTGACCCAGGGGGAGTTCGGTCCTGTGACCCAGGGGGAGTTCGGTCCTGTGACCCAGTGGAAGGAGGTGAAATGGTGTCTTTTAGCAGCAGAGTTAGTTGTTGTGGACACTTGTGGACGGATGGGGGAGATAAGTGTTGGGAGACACGGGGGTGATTGACAACTGTGAGGAACGTGCCACCTGGTCTTGTCTGTCACACATCAGACCCTCAGGACACGAGCTGCTGAATGAGAACTTTCCAGCACAGAAAGCACCTTCTGGCACCTTCTGCAGAGGACGGTCAATATGTTTGTGCCACCTCCGTTTCATTTTGTTTTTCTCAGACAAACGTTGTCGCTTGTAGGTCATAACTGCACGCGATATCTAGTTGCTGAGTTACAAGATATACTATATATATCTGCGCCACGATTAGTTTCGTAATAATGTCATGTTAGAACAGAGTGTTTGCTTGTGTGGATTATGTAACGACAGAATTTCCCAATTTACAATAATTGTGATAGTCAATGGTGATGCAACAGCATCTGTTTTAATGAATATATTTTGGCAAAAAGTCATCGATACAGACGTAATCTCTACATAACTCTCACCAAGGCCCCCTGATGTGTTTTAAGTCTCCATTATCGACAGGACCACTGAATTCATGTCCTTATTTAGATCCTTTTCAATCTAGAGCAGATCGGAGTTTGTTTCTTCCTCGTTGACTTCACAATACGTTGAGCTAATCTTCTGCTGTGGTGTGATAAAGTGTAATGACTGACCAAAGTCCCCTATTATGTAACACCCCACAAACACATAGCATTACATAGACATGTAAAGGTCAGCATTACATAGACATGTAAAGGTTAGCATTACATAGACATGTAAAGGTTAGCATAGACTACATGTGATGGTTAGCATCACGTGTGTGTTGTTGATTTGTGGGAAAACCAATTTTCCCTTTGGCAAAAATGATATAATGTTGACAGAAATGGAGTCTCAGCGTGTTTTGGTTATAGTTGGGTAAAACAAAATGATCTGAAATCCTGATGAGGTTTGGATGGGTTGCCTCCTGTCTAGGAAGCTGCCAAAACCCACAAGATACAAGCCATAGTTTGATTGACGCTGCGGGAAAAAACAATGTTGTTTTTTTTCTTGGAGACCAACGTGAGAAAGTGAAGCTCGACTGAGTCCATTTACCCAGCGGCAGGCTGGTGGAAAACATCAGGGAAGGATTTTGATTCTTTCACCTCCGAGCGACAGATATGAGACGACCGAGGCTTATTAAATATAGACAAGGCATCAAGACTGTGATGGGGCAGAGAAGATCTCACTGGATCTTCACACCAGAGAATGTAAACAACGCAGAGAACAGAGCGTTCCGGTTATCATGTTGGTGAGATACATCTGGTGTGTATTCGTTTTTGGACTGATACTTTTCTGCTGACTTCTAAAACTACCATCAATGAAATGTGGTGATTCGTGGTACCATTCACATGTAAATATCACCATTAGGACTTTGGGACACAGGAAAAGTGCTAATTTCCCCATGTACTTAACGCTACACTTAAGTAGGCTCCATGCTTTCATGTTTGGTCTTTGATCTACGTTGAGGTCCATCAAACAGGACAACTGTTTACAATAAAACATTGTAAAAACAGGACTCTCTAGCAGGTTCTATTAGCTACTCTCATACTAAATCACAGAATCAACACAAGTGTTTATGTCCAATCCTTCAATCATTCAAATGCATAGCAACCATACCTTTGTTTTCAAAGACCCTCTCTCTCTCTCTCTCTCTCTCTCTCTCACTAACTTGTGTCATCTCAGCAGCACTAAAGTGTGTGGTACCTTACAGAGACTTAAGTGTTTCAGCATTTCAAGGAGAACGCGGACAACAGACAGTTTCATGTAAATCTTACACAGAGTTTTATTGTTTAATTATTCATTTACACCACTTTACATGTGGGCTGTCTCGCCCCTCCACTCGTGTTTTCAAACCATTCTTTTACACTTAATCCATCACATACAGAATCCCCTTCTTCTCCCGTCCCCTACATACCGTCTCCATCTAAAACGAGTCACTGTTTTCACCAGTGCTTTGGTTTGCGATGACGTTTCTGAAAGACATCACATGGGCTCACTTTCACAGCGCTACGACACGGTGGAAAGTCTTCACCAAACCATAAACTCACCAAGCCAAACATTTCTTTCTGACCATTTCTGGCCAACAATTCTTCTAAACATTTCTAACTTCCCTCGTTTCTTTTCCCCCATCTCTCTCGAACCTTCCGGCAACATTGTCTTTTTCTCTCCCGACGTTCCCGAGAACGTTAATTTTTTTGTCCGTCTGCTCCGCTCGCCTGTGCGAGCGCTATCAACAATTACATCTCCATGCAAGATGCTGCACCGCAAAGTGATCAGTTTCCTTTGTTAAACCAACATGGTTTAGTTTAAAGTTGCAGGGTTTGTTTTTTAAAGTACATTTAAAATAGTCTCCCCAATCCGATTCTCCCAATATTGAATATTTTGTTGTTTTGCGGCTACTCTGGTAGCCACGCTAGCTGTAAGGTGAATTCTCTTTATATTATAATGCCTCTGGTTGCAGTTAAATGCAGAAAGAAAAAATCGCCCGGGTTGTTAACATCTTGTTTGTAAAAAGGAATGTACAAAAATAAGACTTATTCACCAAGAAAACTTAATAATCAGACTTTTTAAAGTCATTTGTAGCGGAAAAAAAATAATGTGTTGGTAAAATAACTGATTGTTTGGTATTTGGAGTTCTTGTTCTAGTTTGCCGTCGATTCGTCTCCACTCCTCCGATAGTTTCAAATAACTTCCGCTACAATCTACAAACAGTGCTGCTTTACACAAAACAAAGAAGAGCTACAGTAAATAAAAGATTGATAATAATATTAAAAAAATGTAAAAATGGAGTTACAGTCCCTTCCGCTGCTTCTTCCCTGTCCAAAAGAAGAAGACGCGCGAGACTAAATAATGCTTAAATAACAAATGAAGAACAGTAAACATGATGCTCATCGCAGGAGGTCCTCCTGTAACGCCTCCCCTCCCGCTGCCGATGGAAGCTGCAGACGCGCCGGTCTCCTCTGAATACTGCATCCCCCCCGTGGTCTCCCCCCCCCATCCCTCGGTCCACGACCCCAGAGGAGGACCGCCCGGGAGGGAGGGGGGGAGACTCTTAAAATAGCTGCCTGGGTGGACAATGACACAGAATACTGCGGTACGAATACGCTCGCCGACACACGACATAAATACGGACGCAAAAGTCCCACCGGGTGGTCACGGGCCCCGACCGAAGCCCCCTCCAGAAGTCCTCCATCTTGGTTTTTAAGTGTACAATGCGTTTCTATGTACAGGTTTAAAAACAGAGGTCCCAAAGTGTCAGTCCAGGAGTCTTGTGGTCTTCCGCGGCGGTGGCGGTCTCTCACACCATGGTCTCCTTCCGCTTACCCAAGGAGCACAGAGACTTCTTCTCCTTTTTGCTTTTGCGTGGCGTCGGGGAGGCCAGCGGCGAGGTGGAGGACGAGGAGGACGGAGACGTGGAAGCGGAGGAGGAGGAGGTGGAGGTGGAGGTGGAGGAGCGGGTGGAGGAAGAGGAGGAGGAAGAGGAGGAGGAGGAGGAGAGGCTCGGGGTCGGGGTGTCGCTGCCGCAGGGCGAGCAGGGCGCCGACCGGGACTGGGGCGTGGCCACGCAGGGGGCGTTCTCGTCCGCCTCCTCCATGTGGACGATGGCGGAGACGGAGGAGGGGCGGCGCTTGGAGCGGGCGTCCGGGCCGGGGGTGACGGAGGCGACGGAGGGCTCGGGCAGCGGCCGGTGGACGGAGATGGCGCTGCGCAGACAGTTGAGCCACTGCTGCTTGTGGAAGACGTCGTTGACCTGCAGTGTGTGCGACTGGCCCTGGCCGGGCTCCTGGAAGCGCACGCGGAAGATGTTCTTGGCTGAGGAGGAAGAGGAAGAGGCGGGGTCAGGAACCGAGGAACTGTAACACGGTTCTGTGGATTTTCTTTGTAGCTAGTCCGATTTTGGATCGTGACGCTTCGATTTTTGTCGGTCTCACTTCTAAGTCACTTTGGATAAAAGCTCGTGAGCGGAAAAAAGGGTACGGTTGTAGGCGGTGGTGGGGGTGGGGGTGTCTCGGACGCTCACCTTTGTCTGCGTTGCTGAAAGCCCCGCGGAAGGACCCGCCCATGCGCACGTCCCCGTCCTGCAGGTCCTCCAGCACCAGGTCCTGCACGGGGATGGGCTGCCGGTACACCTGGTAACACTGCCGCTCGTTGCGGCTCACGGGCCGGCTCAGAACCAGCAGCTCGGTGAACAGGAACACGTGCAGCTTCTGCAGAACGGAGAGCACAGGAACAGGAACACAGACGTTATTAACCCGAGAACTCGGCTGAGCTGCGACCCGAGAGGGCGTGTGAGAGGTTGTTATCTCGCTGGAGAGACAAACGGCAATGTCATCCAAGGGGGTTTTTTGTTGTTGTTGTTGTTGTTGTTGTTGTTGTCGTGTGCTCGTGAAGGGAGGCGACGTTTGGCCAGATCCATTCCCTCCCTGAGGGGAGCACGGTGTGTGTGTCGTGTGTGTGTGCGTGGAAGTGAGGTTAAAACGAGGTTAAAGGAGGATGTATTTCATGAGCATGAGAGTCTGCGTGTGTGTGACACACACACGCAGACTCTCATGCTCATGAAATACATCCTCCTTTAACCTCGTTTTAACCTCACTTCCACGCAGACGCAGGATACATTTACATACAGTAGGCACTTCCTACAGTCACCAGCTGCTACGGTCATGTTGTGGACGAGGGCTCAGAGTATCTCTGCTCACCGTGCCGCTCTTGTTGCGTAGCTCGCCGTGACAGAGCAGACTCTTGCACTGGTCGATGCGCGCGTCCCGCTGCCTCTCGTCCAGGTAGTCCAGCTTGTCGATGTAGTACCGGCACTCGGACTCGCCCTTCTTCGTGTTGATGTCCGACAGGACGCCCTGGATGATGGTGATCTGGAGAGAGACAGACGCAGAAACTATGAGTCACGGCTGTCACGGACTTTGACTTCCACGAGCGACTTAGCTGACGCGGTTTCTGCTTGGTGATCATCTAGCGCTAGTCGTTTGGCACGACTTCGTTGACTGTGATTTTGATCTCGTGCTTCGAGGTTGTTCCCGGGACTCACCGCTTTCTCCAGGCTGCCCGCGTCTGGGTGCCCGGCGGGCGTGTGTCTCAGGATCTCCCGGAGCAGCAGGGGGTACTTGACCAGCCGCGAGCGGGGGATGTCCAGGAAGCTCCACAGGTCCAGCTTCCTGCTGAAGGGCGACTCGATGCAGCGCTGCAGGAAGTCCTGGACCCGGGGGTCCTGCTTCTTCTGGTCCAGCAGAGCCTTGGCGGCCAGCTGGTTGCTGCAGTAGTCTCTGTAGGCGTTCAGCCTGGGCAGCTGCAGACGGAGAGAGAGAGAGAGACGGGGACGTTAGATGGAGCTGTGGTCCCGACACGGTCCCTCGTCTACCGCCCCTACCCCTACTAAGTTGGCGATTTACGATTTTTCCGATTTGGAGTCGGAACCAAGATGGCCGCCGGGTGAATAATGAAGGAGGCTGAAAGCGTACCCAGCTGACGAGGATGCTGCCAATCTGTCCCACGGTGCCGTCCGGGCCGGTGGCCTTGGACAGCCGCATCCGCAGCTCCTGGTGCATCGGGATGTAGGCGTCCAGGTTCCCGAAGATCTGGGTCAGCTCCACCTCCGACATGATGGACAGCTTCAGCATGGGGTCGTGGTACGCCTGAGGAGACGAGAGAGACGAGAGGGGACAGAGTCAGACTCGAGACGAGATGAGGAGGCGGGTATAAGAATAGCTATCTGGCCAGAGAGGCTTTTAAGATACAGGGAACGTAGTCTCTGGCTCAGCTGCGTCCGACCCCTGCCAGCTCTTCTGATTTGTTTGAACACCCTCCACCTCTCTCGCTCTCTCGCTTCGCTTCGCCCCCCCCCTAAACTGAAGAGTACAAACCTTGCGTGCGAGCTGCAGGTCTTCAATCAGGTCCTGTTCTCCACGAGACAGCTCAAATATGGCCTGAGGAGAGCGGAGAAGAAGAAGAAGAAGAAGAGGGACTTTAAAAAAAGGAAAAACCAACAACCAACAACCCCAAAAA
>OMNO01078363.1:0-32884 GCA_900303215.1 Trachyrincus scabrus | reverse complement strand
CTTTCTCAGCTTCCTTGAGCTCGCCCTCCTTCTCCTTGACTCGCTGGACAAACATCTGTCTCATCTCCTCTTCCTTCTTCTGCAGCTCCCCCATGAACTCATTCCTCTTGGCCTCGTAGGTCTCCTGCAGACTGGAGAGTCCAAGTAGGCGTAACAATAACAATGTCAGCAATCCAATTTTGGTGTGAAGGTTCAATTGTGTGAGCGGAACACAGTGATATACTGTAGTTGATGATTTTTGTTAATAATAACTCAAATCTGGTACAGTGAAGAACAGGAAGTGCACAAAACCGCTGAACAAAAGAGGAACCACGCATGTCTAGTTCTCTTCTTGTCTGCCTCGTTGGTGCTCCACACAGTGTTTTTAGGAAAGTATGAGTATATCCATCTCATGGATGGCTGAGACACGTTTTAATGTATTTTTGGACAACAATGGCAGACCTGAAGCAACCATCTATATACTGGGCCGTTTTTTGCAGAAGACTTGTTGAGCAGGAGAAACATGCAGATTTTTGGTCCTTTCGTGACTGTGAGCAGAGGAAACCCGGGGGCTGTACCTGAAGGGTTTGCTGTCGGGGTCCGTGTCCTTGAAGCCCATCTCCTCCAGCTTGCAGCGTCGGTACAGCTCATAGTGACTCGTGTGCGTCTGCTCCCGCAGGTCCTCCATGTTCACCCGGATCAGCATCTCCCGCAGCTTCACAAAGTCACAGTGGTTCTCGTTCTCCACTGCCGAGCGCCAAACACAGCCATTAGAGTCGGTGTATCATATAGGGAACAATAGTTTACAGACAGTTTGCACATTGTTTACAGTGGGAAATATGTTCACCGTCAAAACAAATGGTGAAATATTGGACCTCTTCTACGCACACACACACGCAGGCACACACTCTCAGTGACAACCTCAGGCCAAAACTATTGTATATAAGCTGTGGTGGGAAGGCATGACCGATGCACAAATCCTCTATTAAGAATAGAGGAATTATAGAAGCTACAGCCACATTTACCATAATGCTGCATCAGACTCAATACTCCTATGGACTCGACATTACATTGGTGTGAAAGGTCAATAATTCAGTCAATAAAATCATTGTATTTTGCAACAATTTTCCACAGCTCTCGAAATAACTAATCATGTCATGGTTATTGTCACAACTTTAGTTTAGTGGCCAATGCATCGTGTGGTGGGGGAGGGGTGTAGTCATGTGCAGTAGGATTCCAATACATGAATCCAAGTTTCCCCGCTCCGTCGTGTGATTGGATGGGCTGGTGTAATCTTACATCTCTAGCAACCCATCATCCTTCACCACAACCAGGGTCAACATTCCAGCCCCAAATAGATGGCTTGGATATGTGCAACTACTAGTATTAGGTTTTTTTTCCATTCCTTTCCATTCCTGTAAATAACAGTTGCGATGTTGCTTGCATCTGTCCATTATAAATACAGTATATATAATGGCTAGGGCGTTTGATGGTTCAACGGCTGCTAGGGGTGTGAATCTTTCCGTATCTCACGATTCGATTCAGATTCTTGGGGTCACGATTCGAAATTCAAATTCAATTCTCGATTCAAAACCCGGGATTCAGGGTCTACTCCAGTCCGCTGTATGCTAAGAAAGGCGGTGTGGCTCCTCAATAACATGCATTTGAACTCACTGCTTTGGATAGCACAGCATCTCAACAGCTTAACGCCTACATAGTAAACAGCAATAGAAATATCTTTTCATAAACACACATGTAATCCCACAAGACAGGCTCAACCGCTACCCTCTTCAACTGGATGAAACAGCTGGAGTTGGAGGAGCGGTTCCGAGAAGAGTAAAAGTGTTTCTAAACAGAAAGGATCTCCCCCTCCCCATTTCCTGTGGGAGGACGTGACCCGGGCTTACCCTGCACGGTCCCCCACGGATACTGCCGAGCCTTCACCATCTTGTTCCCGATCTTCACCTCCTCTGTACTCCCCACCACGGCAAATGGCAAATGGCCCTGTGGACCAGTAGATGTAGATAGAGAGAGATAGAGATAGAGATAGAGAGAGAAAGAGAGCGTGAGAGAGAGAGAGAGAGAGGCACTTATATTCATATTTTACAGCATGTAGACCCGCACAGCCACCATACGCGCGGAAATACATTACGTAAAGTGCTGCTATCATAATCTTCGGATTTCAAGCACCATCTAAAAGCCGCTTCGACAAATTGAGGTGAAGTGGTTCAATCATGCTCTGGTTTATCGGTTATCCAAGGCTTCTCATCTCACTGCTCCATGCATCAATAAACAAAGAGCGTGTGAGAAAGCTAGCGCTGTACTAATATTATACAAGAGTTGTATGTTTCTAAGTTTTTTCTGTGCTTAGCAGTCGTTTCGTATACTAATTGACATGCTATTGCATAATGGGCAAAAGCAGAAAAAAAAAACGGGTAATTTTTGAGTAGAACATCATTGTAATGCACCACAGTATTTATTTTGCATTAAAACCTCCTAGCTTTAACAAATGGGGAGCACTGGGACATGGGAAGACCCAGTGCTGGCATTTGTCAGAAGAAGACAACATCAACAAAAGCGCCCAGCCTTAGGAGGCTGACAGGGGAGGACAGGAGCATGTCACGGATATATATCCATGTATCCATGTTATTAGCAGAGCAACAGAATCTTAATTCAGGGGTTCCGTTGATCTGTTTAAACATCAGCTTACGCACACAAACATGAGTTCGTAGTAAGAGGATGAGCGAAAGGCATTTTACTCCCATGAGTCTTGATGGGTGGTATCGCCAGAGAGCTCTGGGTCATGTGTCAGTGGCCATTTGGGGCCTTTCCCACAGCGTGGGCTTCCTGCCGTCAGGAGGAGCTAGCCGATTGTACCGCTCTGAAGAACACACACCCTCCCATAGTGGCTTCCTGACAACCAGACTGGACACAGATGGTGCTTGTGCTGCCTCGTGATCACATGACGGTCACGGCAGTCACAAAGACTCTGTGCGCCATGGGGTTTTTATGACGACACGATGAGAGCACACTTTGTAAAAAAATTTTTTTTTTAAAAAAGACTTACGTTCATGGTGGAGTTGATCTCAGCCACGGTCTCGTCATCGGTGGGGAACTGGTAGATCTGGACACCGTTGCTGACCAGCTCGCTGGTGATTTTGATCTTGAACTTGGTCAGCTCGCTCTTGGAAATGGCATCAGATTTGGCAATGACGGGGATAATGTTGACCTGTTTTTACGAAGTAAAGTACGAGAGAATTTGAAGTGATAAGAAACTGAAAACAACGGTTTGAAGTATACCATTAAATGTGGAACAGCTTGGCAGGGATCAGGTCTGCTGCAAGTCTAAATTTAGAAATAGGCTAAAAACAGACCAGACAAAGCACTTCTAACAAATTACTATGAAGCTGCTTCAAAGCCCAGTTATCATCATACATTTAGTAAGCAGAAACTTTTCATTAGCTATCCAATCTTGAGTAGTCAAAATATCACTTCAAAACTTCAACAGACTGATTAAACACAACAGCATTTATTTTAGCGTGTGTGCGTCCCATGGACAGCTGATTGGCAAACACTGAAAAGGATGACGAAACAAATATATATATTTTTTTTCTCTGCCATAACCTCATTGGAGGTCTCATCTGCGCTGTGCAGTCATGCAGCAGGTGCACACTTAAGCGCTGCCAATCAACCATGCCATTACAACACATCTAGACTATATAACTTAAAGTGACTATAAGTAGGTTACTTATAGTTGAATTACTTAACATGATTAGAATAACACGATATAGACGATTAGGTAGTTATGACGTTATAACTGGCGTTAAACTGACAAGTATTTCGTCCAGTAGATTGCTCTATTGTCAACTGTAACTCATAGCACGGTGATTGACAGGTAGCTTTAGTTTTTTGACGGATACAAATATCAAGGGTAGCAAGCTTGCTCTACCATAGCCACCCCTCCCACTTCTTGCAAAATCTACTGTATGTCCCGCCCAACCAGAGGTTGGGCGGGACAGACCGAGGCAGACGCCTCACAAAAGATGTTCGAAAAACAACTTCCGTTGGATAGGGTCTTTAACCTTTATTTACCCAGGGTAACGTCAAGCACTCGTGACACAGGAGTATCCTGCTACGTATCCTACTTACATTACATGAGTGTCTTTGGAAGTCGGAGGCAAAGTGGATCACCCAAAGGAAACCCAAGTAAACAAAGGGGAACTGAAGCAACAATGCTAACCGCTGCAGACTAAGCGTCAAGCCTTCTGGGGCATAGGTCGCTCGATGAGGAGAAAACATTTGATTAGTTTCACTATACTAAAATAAGCAAGTCACATACAAACAAACACACGACCATTAGAGGTGGCTGTGTTGGGCAGTGTGGTCGTGTTTCCAAAACTGGAAAGCCTCAGAAAGCGGAAGAATGTATATTTTTATACCGCTCCACTTTCTAGCTTCAGGGATCTCTTATTTTCGCGTTGTAATCAGGCCACTAAGTGTTTCAGACATCCATGCAGCCTCGAACAGAGCAGTAAAAATAGCATCTGCAGTGCGGAGTGCACAAGCGATTTATCCTGTGCTTTTAAGAGCTCTCCAAACATGGCCATTATGGTCATAATACAATTCTTTTCAACAACCATCATCCAACAATTCTAATATCCATCTTCGTAGAGATTAGAAGGAGAGGCAGAGAGAGCAACAGAGGAAGTGGCAGAGAAGAGGAAAGGTTTTGATTACATTTTCTGGTGGAAGAAATGGATACCAGAGATGCTAGAAGCAGAATGAGCAAAAAAAAAAAAAAACATCCACCCACTATTGGATGGGCAAACAAAGATCTTTTCACTCCTACACAACATAAATAGTAAAGTGTGTGTTGCCACCCACACACTCTCCCATCTCCATCGCGTTTTCCATCCAGGGTGCCATTGGGAACAGTACCGCTCGTTCGGCTTCAGAACAGTGCTTGTATAAACTGTAGGAATGTAATGTTTAGCTTAAGGACACTTAAAGGGCAATATCTCTTCTCTAGTCAATACATTTTCCTGTTGCCATGCCGAAAGTTACACACGGGTGTGTGTCTGCCCGCCACGGTGTGGTTACCATTCGTCCGTGGCTACAGCTGCTCTGGCAAACAGTGAGGCAGTGCTTTGTTCCGTAGCCAGAAGGGTTGATGCAAATGGGAACTTTAGGAAAGAACGCCTCAGGAAGATGAGGCAGCAGTAACCAAGGCAACAGCATTTTACAGCTGACCTACTCCCAATGCAGTAATGACGAGGCGAGAGCAGATGACCACATGAACGCGGCCGGCATATGCACATCATGTCGTGACGCCACACTTGACGCCTCTTCACAGTGGTTTCATTGGTCCTCATTCGACGGAAGACATAACAGCTATCTATTTATTACGTACATGGGCTGAATATATAAGCTTCTCAAATGGAACTGACTGAATGGGTTTACGATGACATACGAAGAACATTTTGCAGACTTTTAGCCCAGGGATTCGCTGATAAACACTAGGATAGCAACCTCATTTCTAGATAAGTGATAACCCGAGTTAAAAAACACATTTTGAGGCCAATAATTGCGATGACCCTACCTTGCTATCAAGCTTCTTCATGGTCACCAAGTCCAGGGACTTGAGGGAGTGTCCGGTGGGCGCGATGAAGTACAGACAGGCGTGGATGCGCGTGTCATGGTAGCTGTGTAGGGTGCGCTTGATTTTCAGCTCCTCCTGCAGATACGACTCGAACTGGGCATCGATGAACTCCACGATGGATTTGTAACTGTCAACAGGAGAGGTGGGTCAAATATATTGATACACTGGTTTGCCTGGGGAAATCTGGCCTATTTTAATTAAAGCTGTCATGTCATTCTTTTTTTTTTTGGAGGTAGGTAGACATTTTAATTAATAAGTATGGGAATTAGCCTTGACAGACTCAAATAAAACCATGACACAAAATGAGACCCTTGGGCTTCTACTGCACTGGCCTGAACTGCACCAGCAGCTACTATGAACAAAAAATAACTTGAATTCCTTAAAGTCAAGCAGGGATCAAACAAGAGGCTTTCAAACACATGGATAACTCGCAGTGCCGCATTTGACCAATGGGAAGAGCTGAAAGACGACACCAACACCTGCTGATGTCATTTTATATGGCCAACTGCCGCTAGACAATGTAACAGTCACATCTTGCCACACAAGGAACCAGCAACAAAAGTCATCCAGTTAGGTTAGTTTTTTTTCTTATTTCTTTGCTCCTTCTCATTTCTAAACAGTAATTTGCCTATCTTCTATTGGTTGCTCTTAGTGGACTGGGGCAATGGAAAGCTCCATTTGGAAATGCTAAGCCAACCTTAGCTTGGTTACGGTCCCCAGGGCTTAGCTCCATATTCACGGCGCGCGAAAGCAAATCTACGACCTACAGCCATTCTAGCAGATAGCACGCATCAAGTATCACAGAAATCAAACGGATAAGTTACTCCGCCCGAGGGGAAGAGTAATGTAACACAAGGTTTTCCCATGACTTTGCTGCTAGCTTATTGTAAATGTCCTACTACGACTAACGCAAGGTTGTCTCACCTGTCCTCCTTGTTGATCTGGTCACCAAAGCCCACGGTGTTGACGACGGTGAGCTTGAGGTGTACGTTGCTCTCCTGGAGCTCGTAGGTGTTGGACCTGAGCTGGACGCCTGGCTGGTTGTGCTGAGTGGGCTCGCCCTCGAACTTGGTGTTGAACAAGGTGTCCATGAGGGTGGACTTCCCAAGCCCGGTCTCACCTTTGAAGACACAGAGGAACATACATAGGCGGTTCGGGGATTGTTGATTTATATACGCTGTAAACGTCAGATTCTTGAGTCAGGTTGGGATCATCATGGGAATACATCAATAACACTTTTAACAATATATGTTTTGTGGTTTTGGTGGTACACTGCAGATACCAGGTATTCATCCAATCCATCTCGAATTTAACAGTATAAACTATGATACTATGACTTGACGTCACCTCACCAAAATAAAACACGTTTAGTAACTTTCCATTTAACATAGAGGACTATCTGACAGAAAATGAATAAAATAAGAAAGATCAAGACAAGCAAAAGCAAGACAAAGAAGGAAAACAAAGACACGTATATGTGCAGTAGCCTTCCATAAATACAAATTAAATTAAAACTTTCTTGGGTAAACAGTTGATTGAGGATGCTGGGTCATAAACACCCAGGATCGCTGGCTTAGTGGTGGAACTGTAAAGCCATGGCTTGTCGGTTTGATCCCCAAGTGTGTGTGCTCTTTCGTTTCTGACAAAAATGTTAGATATTAGGTTTCATCCGCCATATTGTCCTTTGTTTATGGCTCTAGCTAGCAGAATGTGATTTGCTGAGGCAATTGCTAGCCCAGGCCAATCAAATGTTGGTCCCTGAACAAGAGCTAGAGCAACCCAACTCTTTCTTAGTGAAAAATAAGCCTCTAAAAAAGGTGGGTGTGTAAGTCTATTGCAGAGACATATACCCGACCCCCTCCCCCTACCAAACAAGATAGATTGTATGGATAGAGAAGACAGCTGAAATATGGTATTATTTGATTCACACGACATCACCCTAAAAATGAGGCTGAAAGGAGATTGAAACAAACCAAATGCTAATAAAATAGACTCAGTCACATAAGTGACATCCAAGCCGGCCTGGGAATACTAATGGTTGGTTTGTGGTGACCACAAGCCCCCATCCAGTATCTTTTACTAGCCCTTTTATTGTTGCGCTAAGGCAACCCTTGGTGCTTTAAATGGATACTGTGGTCACCGGCATACATTCTTCAAAAGCAAGTACTTTTTGGACACTGAGTTCAACATTTCTAGCGCCTTCTAAAACAGTAGTTGGCAAAACATGAGCTATGGTTATGGTTATGGTTAAGATGCTGCTGTATGTATTGGCAATATCGTCACTCTCTAAATACATGCAGAAACTAGAACAGACTCACTCCTACACAAGTCTAAAGAAGTATGAAACAACATCTTCACAAGAAAACCATGTATCCAACACGATCCAGCTAACTCATCGACCACCGTCATCTGTTGACCTGGTTTTGTAATGGTGTCATGGCGTACAATCCTCTTTGCAGTGGAGCACAACGTAGACCAAAAGCAGGAGGTACAACTGACTGGATAAGTACATCTAAAAGGTGAAGATCTACTGTGACAAGATAAGCAAGGAACAGACTCGCATGCAAACAGATGTCTGACTTCCATTTTACAGTTGGAGACTGACTCACTCGCTCGCTAACTAACCCAGCTCCCTCACTGCTCTAAACATACTCCAGCTCATCAGAGTCACTACATTCGCCCTAATGCCGTTGCTCTTCTAATACATCGTCCTTTACACAGGACGCTTTTGGAATGTACACATTGTTGGGAGGGGTCAACCTGAAAATATGTGTACTTCCTGTCGAGCCAGAGTAGCGTTTTGTTGCTTTCGATGGCCTCAGGAGTCAGGTCACAGAAGAGTCTTTTATTGTGACTTGAGATGGCGAGGAAGCCTTGTTTGGAAGAGCTTTCTTTGATTTCATTCAAGTCCAGGAAGTTAAACACAGAGCACACACACACACTCCATCAAACTCAATCGCTTGTGACTGGGTTTGACAAAATGGCTGACAGAATTATTATTACTAAAA
The DNA here is from genome assembly GCA_900303215.1 of Trachyrincus scabrus. Taxonomy (NCBI): domain Eukaryota; kingdom Metazoa; phylum Chordata; class Actinopteri; order Gadiformes; family Macrouridae; genus Trachyrincus; species Trachyrincus scabrus. Next base: position 24,238 of record OMNO01078363.1, on the reverse strand, counting down.
ACTCTCAGGCCTTATAATTGACAATATTAGGATTATTATATCATTATATCTGGGTTTTTTCTCCATCATCATCAATCTACATCGTATCACTTTTAGGAAATATGTAACAATGACCATTTATTATATCGATGAACACATATTTCCAGCTTTAAATACATTCTGACATTGATGTAGTAGACCTCATTAAATAAATCGGCCCATAACTAGGGCTGGGCAATATATTGATATTATATTGATATCGTGATATGAGACTAGATATCGTCTTAGATTTTGGATATCGTAATATCGTGATATGGAAGTGTTTTTCCTGGTTGTAAAATCTGCATTACAGTAAAGTGAGGTAATTTTCTGACCTTACCAGGCTGTTCTAGCTGTTCTATTGTTTGCCTTTGTCCACTTCGTCATAATATCCACATTACTGATGATTATTTATCAAAAATATCATTGTGTAAACATTTTGTGAAAGCACCAATAAACATACCTAAAATATTGTCGCAATATCAAGGTGTTTTGTCAAAAATATCGATATTTCATTTTGTCCATATGGCCCAGCCCTACCCATAACTAGGTCAGGAAATTAGGTGCTCCCCTCAAAACAGAACACGTCATAATCTGGAATGGGTCTCTAACCATGAACTGGTCTTCATGCAGTGAATAGTCTTGGTACACTGAAGCAAACTATCATTGAATGACGAAGGTGGGGATGCTTGCGTGTAAGAAACACTCACCAACACAGAGGATATTGAAGCAGAAGCCATGGTTGACAGACTTGTTGACCAGTTGATCCGGCATGCTGTCAAAGCCAACATGGCCAGCAAGCGGGACTGAACGGGCACCCTCTCCCTGTCGGAAAAGCAATATTATATTATATAAACAATACAAATATGTATACGTATTTCATCAACTTATTAGTCAGAGAAAACACGTTGTTGTCGTTGCCGTACATGTAAGCCAAATCCAAGGATCAAGACAAACTTTATTGATTATATTTTCACACAATTTAACACATCGGCAAAACATATTGTTCTTTAACAAATGTACAACAAATGTTCTTTAACAAACACATCTTCTTCCATATTTGGGTGTTCAGCTTTCAGGTGCTTATAGCTTCATTTCCTGTTTCCTGTTTGTGACCAACTTTTCACAACCGAATCATGAAACCATGATTTACAAGTTGAAGACGAAGGCCTACTTCCTACAACCTAGTTATCTCACTTAAGCCAATGTCTGCACTATGAGGTGCAAGAAAGCAACACATGTAGATTATAGGCTAACATTTGCAGAAAACCAAATCTCTCCAAAAACCAACAATTATGTGGTTTATGCAGAACAGTCAGCAAAACTGGTATAGGCGTACAGTCCCTGACCTATCCCACACTTGTGATGGTAAACAGTTGTAAATTAACTGGACAGTTAACATTGCTTTAAACAGCTGAATGGCTATTTGAAAAGGGTGGGCAATTCAGCTGAGCAAATACACTGCTCCTGAGCAGCATGTGCCATATGCCAGGACTCAACACTATTCGATGCTTTCCAGGCATTAAGAAACAAAATGATATGAAACCTAGGTAGACTCAACATGTATTCAGTCAGGGGGGCTTCCTGCAAGCCACTTTCCTCACAATGCATCTGGGCACATATGTTATCACGTTTAGTAAGACAACGCCCGATGGATCTAACGGTACTGAGGAGGACACAACACATAACGGGATCCAGCCGGGCAGCTTTGAGGATCACAGAAGCGTAAAGAATGAATGGCGTGACGCTTTATGTAGTATTATATCACCGTGCTGACGTTTCAACACAGCGTATAGTCAATACGTGGGTTATTTATTGAAAGAAAAGAACATATGGATGAAACCAACACTGAGGATACGTGCAATGTGCGCTCGGCGACAACGAAATAACGCCAGCACCCATTTTCTGTCATTAGAAAGCTCAGGCCTGCGACTCTGAAATAGACAATACTGCGCAAAAATGGTAAAATACCGAACCTTAACAACACACCCCCCGTTTATACGATGGCTTCGACTACATTAAGCATTTATTGTGCGTACAGAAAGGAAACGGAACGACGTGACTATGAAGGTGTACTGCACGGGATATACACATTCACATCATAATGATAATAATATATCGTTTGGAAATCGCCTTGGCCCAACATAACAACCACAAACGTATATTTATCACGCGAAAGCCATAATTTATCAAATTGGCTACTCACCGCTTGCCTGGCTATCTCAGTAGACGCCATGGTTGTTGCTGCTGGGACCAAACCTTGCGCCAGTCCAGGAAGCCGAGGGCGAAGGCCTATCGAGACCGTACCATCTACAATACACATATATATTTATAATCACGAAATGGTTGGCTACTGGTCTGCAGACGTTCTAGTTGTAATGTTTTTACTGCTAGGTATTTCAAACATGTAAATACGTCGTTGCATGCAAGTGAGTAACGTTATAAAATGTATTAGCATCCAGTGGAGAGCCCCCCTATCAAATGCACAGATGGATCCCTCTGATTCCAAGGAACGTCGCGGAGCTTTTATGGGTGTTTTACATATAAATATGATGGTGTTTTTACAGGTAATCATAGGCTATGACGTATATTTAGGATAAGAGACTACAAAACCAAAAAAAAATGGTTCAGTTTACTGCGTTTGTTTGATTTCGCTATTTGGCCCATTGTCAAATGCAACATAACAGTTATCATTCCTGACTCAATGTAAAATACATCAACGAGAATCGTTGTACAACCGCATAAGCAAATGCTAAATTAGTACAGCTTGGCAGTGTTTTTTATGTCATATGTTTTAGCTTTTGTGTATTGATTCGTAAAATATTTTGTCAAACTATTTAGAAAATATAGGAATTATTATACTCGTGCGAATTGGTGTATAGGTCATGGACTGTGTACAGTGTGTAATTGACTTGCAGGTGTATGTGTGGGTATTTCAGGGCAGTGTGATTACCTGTGTGTCGCTGCTTCTTTCAACCAATAGAATTACGAGATGCGATTTAAAACGCAGCCGCGAAGCCTCCTGGCCCCGCCCCCTGCATTTCATACCAAAACAAATCCGAGGCACAGCAACGTGTGGACTTTTACCAGCAACCCGTTGGTAGTTGCTCGACTAAACTGGTGAGGAACTAGTGAAAGTTGTGTGAATCGTATTTTAACTGTATTTTGTTGATTCACTTTTTTTGCAACTATGACATGACATGTTGATATGGTTACTATCTGCAATCGATTCAACTAAGCTAACGGCTAAATACGTGGGTTAACCTGTATATTTAAGAATGTCTTCTTTTAAATTACATTTTACTTTTCCAAATCCACAACATACGTGAGAACGTTTTCTATTAAGCACTCAATGTTGTGAATTAATGCATGTTTAGTGACTTGTGTTGGCCACTTAACGCGAGGCTACTAGGTATTAGCCACCGAAGCTAACTACATAACAGTAGTGTTGGCAGGAAGTTGAATATCTCCGCATTTAGTTTTAATTTCATTTTAATGGACGGAAATGCTTTTATGGTAAATATTTTAGAGACTTTACTACAAAGGCATAATTATGAATTGTTTTCCCCATTGCCATTCATTCAGGTTTATTTCTTTGTGAATCCTACAGTAACAAATGAATTATTGGTAGTCTGTCAATGACATGTAATCTGTTCACAGATAAACATGGCAAATATGAACTTTGCTGAGAGGGAAAATTTGAGTCTCCCTGGACCCACCTTGAAAGCACGGCAGCGGCTTCAGTCTGCACCTGGTATGTTCATGAAGTACTTGATTAGAACGACCTGTTACAATATGGTTCTATTCTAATGTTGTGTTCTACCACTTTTCTCCAGAGAACATGCTGAAAACGCCAATGCATGCTAAAAAGCTCCTAACCCCAGTACAATCTGGTCGCAAGGCTTTGGGTGTAGTCAACAAGATCAGTGCTACCCCTGCAGCTAGCAGACAAGAGATGAAACCTCAGAAGATCCAGGTTAGAAACTATGCCTGTTGATGTCTTATTTTGTTTGTGTCCGTCTACCACCCGGTTGCTATTGTGAAAGTAAAGTACCATTTAGTTTAGCAGACTCTTGCATGCATTTTAATTAATGAACATGTAGGGGTTGGGCACCCTAACAATTGCACTTTAGATCCAAAGCGACTTGAGAGTACCTTCTATGTTTCCTTTCTCCTGGGGTGTTTGCTTCCATTGCTTGTTTATATCTGGGCTTAGGAGGTGCAATTAAACTGTGTATTTGACTTAAAAATATGTAACGGGCTGTTGCAGACGTGTGTGAGTACTAAAGTGAATGTTGAATGCATGTTATGACTAGCTATGTTTCTTTTTTTTCTTTTTTTTCCCCACACAGGAAACTAAAATCAAATGTGTTCCTCAGAGCAAAGTGGAGGAATACCCAGATGTTGAGCGGTTGGTAACATACGACCCTCTAGGTAACTGCTCCATCCCCAAGTTATGCAGCTATTACGTCAGCTCTGTCCGTTATCTATAAGCGATGCTTTATTTACCAGGTTATTTTTTTAACTTGGTATATTGCCATGTTTACCTCTTTACTTCAATCTTTTTTTACACTCTTCTAAAGTCAGCTTTGTAACGCATGTAAACAATTGTGGGACTGAATTTACTTGCGGTAGTTGTGGCAGGTTGACAAAAAACCATTGTCCATACCACGTCCATGTTAAATTAATCCCTGTTTTACCTCTTCATTTGGATAATAATGGTTAAATTATAACTATTAGTAGCCAAGTAAATTGGGGGATAATTGTGTTTGCTTCGAATAAAGGTGTCATCCCTCAACACAGCCAGATTTCTTTTCAGAACCAGATATTTGACTATCCATCATTTTGTGTATTGCTACAGTGTATTGCATTATGCCACCTAAGGGTTTTTTTCCCCTATTTTAATTGTAGAGTTTGAAAAGCACTATATACCAGAGGACTTGGTTCGCCTCGGTTGCCTAGCACTGCCTGGACTAGCGTGTATTCCTAGAACCTACTGGATCCCAGAGGACTTTGAATTGATTGACCCATCCACCATACCACAGTCTACATTAAAGGTTCAACAGAGCTCAGGTATGACGAAATGACATGGAACGCTGGGAAAGTTTTTGTCCAATGGGTGTCGTTGACCTGCTCTCTCTCTCTCTCTCTCTCTCTCCACAGATAATTGCGCATCAGAACTGACAGCCTTCCTTCAAACGATTAGCGAGTTAACTATTGACCTCCCTCTTGAGTCCGACTAAATTTGACTTCTACATGTCACTTGTTTTTAAAGTTATTCTTCTTGACGACTGGTCGTGTTTTCCAGAACCACTCTTATCATTTTATAGGTGATGTATTAGGTGACGAATCCGGGTGGTGATTGGCTGTTCAATGATTGCAATAAAGTACTTCCTTGAAGTCCGCCAGAGTTCACATGAGACGTTATTGTGCCAGATTTGGGAAATGCACTTTCAGTTCCTCCCGCAAGGACGTGGACAACTTTTATTCTGGACTTAGTCCATTTTTATAGAGCCACTCAATGCGTGGAATACGGAAACTCCAATATATTTTAAAGGTAATGCAATAACCTCTACAAAAAAGTGAACATTATCACCGGTGAGTGAAAAGACGCGCCGCTGATTTTTGGTGGAGCTGCAGTTGATTTTCGTTCTGTTTTAGCTGGAAATAGAGGAAGTAACAACGGGACTGTATTTGCATTACTGGACTATATGAGCACAGAGGAAAGGCTCTGTTATTTGCGTACATCAATTTGACTGTGATGCGATGGAAAGCAACGACGTGAGTGAGCGCGGCGACCTCACGCAAAATGATTTTGTTGTCGATGACTGTAGTGACACAACCTGTGATGTAACCGAGGCTCCAGCTCAGGGCACCAACGGACTGAAGACTAGGCACGGGGCTTTTGTTGAAAGTCTGTCAAGATATGGCATGCATATTTTGCCCAATTCCTTCACACGTAGGTCGAGACTACAGAGGCAGCCAGAAGTTACTGACTCCACCACAGGCGCTCTTCAAAGATTTTCCACTCAAGCTCCGGAGCGAGGTTCGCTTACTCCAGCTATGCGTAAGAAATATTTGAAAGAATTGCTGTTAAATAATACGTCAAATACTGGATTTGGTGGCGTGCTTTCTGTGGAAACTGCGTGCACATCCTCAAGGGAAGAGCAAGACCCCCAACGTGCGGACTGGGCTTTATATCCAATGGAACACGCGTGGATGCTGTCTGCTGTAGATGGAAACTACGAAACCATATTTGAGTTTATTGCTGACGATCCTTATTTACTAACCAGGAAGGATTTTATTAGTGGATTCTCTGTTCTCCACTGGTTGGCCAAAAGGGGGGACGGTGAGACTTTGGCTGAACTTTTAAGTTATGCCAAAAACGTGGGAATTCCAGCTAACGTGAATGTAAAAGGAAGTGGGGGTCTTACCCCGCTGCACGTCGCAAGTATGCACAGCCAATATATGGTAATAAAACTTCTAGTCGGTGCCTTTGGTGCGAATGTTGATGTGATGGACTACAATGGTAAAAGAGCCTGGCAATATCTGAAGGGAAACGCCCCACTCGAGATGCAGGAGCTCCTTGGTGCGTGGGATGATGAGCACAACACTAGTTGTCTATACAACGGTGCGTGTTCAACCACAGATGTTGACGATGGGCATGACGAGGTTGCCTCTCTGGATGGGAATGGAACTGGAAGTTGGCTTCGAAAAACTTTCAGAGGCCTATTACACCCTTTCCATTTTTGGGGGAATAAATGCTGACAAATCTGTAGTCTCAAGATGACACTGGCCTCGTTATTTCTTCGGACTATCTACTGCGTCGAGGGTCTGTAATGCCAGTTAACGGATATGGTTGAGGAAGCGATACAGAACACGCCCATGGCCTAAAACCACTGACATGTAACGTGAACCTGAAGTCAAATTAAAATGCTAGAATTTAACATTTAAATATTAACGTCACCGCCTGCGTTTAGCCCTTTAGTCACCCTGCTTCTGCTAAGGCAAATGTAAATGAGTTTTGTTCTAGTCATGTATGGTAATCACTCACTGATAATTAGTCTGGTTGAGGTTTGGGTTCTGTAGTCACATTGCCATAACGCCCAACTAGTGGAGATATCTTCGATAGTTGCTCCGTAGATTCAAACTAAAAACCAAGTGTTACTTTTATCTTCCCCCATTGACTTGCATTGTACGGCGAAAGAGGTCTCAATGTCACTTCTAGCACACAAAGGGGATTCTTCCAACGTATAAAATAACAAACCTGATTCAACAAAATAATTTGGGATTATCAAGTTTGAATCTAGGAGCAACTACTGAAGATACCTCACCAATATTTGGAGTTACATCATTACAAGGTAACCACACAACCCAAACGTTTGTTTTAACACCATTTTACAGTATTTAGATCCAAATTTTCGACAGCTGTGGCCATTGTTCTATTCATAAATCAAGTTAGTTACCCCATAAAGAATTGTAAAATCCAATGGCAACATTTTGACTGAGTCAGACATTATTTATTGTCAAACACAACCATAACCAGAGTATTTGTACAAAAAGACTGTTGATCCAGCGAACACGGCTTCCTCCCCAGGTCCCGGCCCAGCAGGGGGTCTTGGCAGATGTAAGATGCAGGGGATGCTGGAGTTGTAAACAGCCATATGTTTACAGGCCAAGCTTGGTCCTCCTCCAGTGTCTCCTCTTAGAGTTGTACCTGTAAAACAAGTGAGGCAGACAAATGGTTAAAATTAAACCAGGACCACGATATAGTTAGACCAAGACAAGTTTCCCCATTACATTCGTTAGCATACCCCTTCCATCTTAACAGTACACTTCATATAAACACACGGACATATCGTGCACATTAGTTAGATTTATATTAATGGGGCCATTACTTCTGAGTGGTGGAACAGTTCAACTCTGCAACATTCTCTATATTTAGGCTTCAATCAAATGATCTGCATTATGACATTTGTGCCATCTCCAAGTGACTTTTCAAACAATCAAAGTTTAATCCATGTATGTTCGATTGCATCTCATACACTTAAAAATAGAAAAAAATAGATTTTGATTCAGCATGAACAGTCGATTCCATTAATAAAAGCCAACTTGCATTAAGTATGGGTGGCAGTTTAGGTCATCGGCACAACACATTTCATTGTGGTGCGACCCTGGCTGGCGGATCTACCATGTCACTACTACAGACAGATCTTCATCACCCACACTGAGCAGGAAGAGTTGTTCCATAGCAGAAGGATGCTCTCAGCAGGGTTAATGACAATACTCCACTAGTCTGAAGTACTGCAATTGCAGACCTGCTTTACACACTACACAACACAAGGCATGGCATCTAATTTAGACCAGTGATTCTCGACTGGTGGGTCATGACCGCAGAGCATATGCCAAACCTTAATCTTTAGAAAGAAGCCCATTCAATGGCTTACCATTTCATTGAGTTTAGCCCCAATTGTTGCAGCTGTTTTTCACTCAATGTTTAACAGTACATGAAGCATTGTTGATTAGGCATACTGCAATACTGGTAAACACATATTTTGATTTTGGGTTGTGACTTAATGACACATGTGGGTCCTGAGGCTAGACCAGTTGAGAACCACTGATCTAGACTACACATAAACTGCACAAGCATAAACAAACTGCACAAGTGGATGATGTGGAAATTCAAACCTCTTCACGGAATTTCATGGGCATGCAGGACAAAAATCAGACCTGTTAAATAAAGTGGCGAGTAAAACATACCTGATCTTGTTCCCAGTCTTCATTCTAATCCACTGAGGGATGGGCCTGTTTTGCTTCTGCTTCTTTGCGAGGAAGCGCTTGATCTTGAAAGTCTTGTGGGACGACTGGAGACAAGAATATGGACAACATTAGATCATGGTACATCACTAAGGGGACATCAGGTTAATACGAACCAGGTAAACGTATTCATATGGGCCCTCCAACAATGGCGAGCCAGGTCCAGCGCGCCACAATTAATGATAAGACTACTGCCAACACTACAGCAAACTCGATAATCAACTAGCAAATATAACGTGTTAAGAGTTCATACATATTCGGCGTAGATTCAGTAGGTTTACGTGCACAGCGAGGCAGTTAACATGCGTAGAGCTTGTTCCAGCAAGCCGTAACAGAGTGTTTGTGTACAGTGTGTTTTCACACAATATACATATATTCAGGCTCAAATAACATTTATAAAACAACTTGGATGCATTGCTGCAATTTTAAAACAGCCAACACCGTGGATGTTTTAAGATTTCTATTTACCATTTTGTCCACAGTCCTTTCCCGACTATGGCCGCGATCGAAGAGAGAGAAGGAAGGGAAGCGGTAGTGATGTATGTTTCCTCATCCAATGAGCGTGGGCCACCTAGGCTCGCTGTATCCAAACAGCGACTCTACGTGGAACATTGAGATAAGGACAAAAAACTAACTAAATACATAAATCCTTTCATTCACACCAGGGTCATACATGAATGAGGATTGATACATTGATACAAAAAACATACATTGATACAAAAAAAGCATTCTCAATTGTGAAAAGTGGATTTTTGCCTACCTCACACTAAAATAGACTTACCTATCTGAAATACTGAAGATACTTTCTCGTTGCTTCTTACCTTCTTCTTCTCACCTTTGTCCTATGCAATTGCATATGCAACGTAATAATGCAATGTAACCTAAGCATTTGGACAAATAATCATGCTATTTAGTTAAGTTTATTTTGCATATGTTCTATGGTACTTCATTGTAGAAACCTATCTACAACTGTGTTATGTATGTTGTTTGTTTTAATATAGCTCTTTGTATCATATACACTTTGTATTAACTTTATTTACTGGTCACCACAATCTAAGGAACCCTAACCCTTAGATTGTGGTGACCAGAAAATAAAGTTAATATCTAAGTTTATATATATATATTTCATAACATACAATAATCCAAAATACAACTGAACTAAAACTTGAATTCCATTTATTGTAATAATTTACTATTACACAGCTCCTTCACTGTACATCCTGAGTCAAGAGTGGTAGCGAATGAAAATCAAAGACACATAGTTAAAGGACATTTTTATTTCCAATCCAACAAAATTAGCATGAAAGATATGTTTACATGCTGTGTTCTGTTTAATGCATTATGAAATAGTTTTATGCAGAGATGCATTTGGATTCATAAGTTTAAAGGCCACGTGTTGGTAACTTTGATGGTTGCATGTAGGCTGGAAACGATGCATAGGCTCACAGTTCTAAAGTCACAAATGGCTATTTCTCCTTTATCGCTGTATAGGTGAACAAATTATACTGTTTCTGTGCTGAACAAAGAACTACCATGTAATGCTACCACTGTATGCAAATGGTACAGACACAATTCATGTTTTTGTAGCAGGAAATTCAATAAAAACAAAGAAATGTGTGTAAAAGATACTTAAAAAAATTTGCATTCATTCCGTGATCTTTTCATACAATACATCTAAGTACCTACAGTAGAGAAACACAAAGGAATATCCTGCAACGCCAATACCGTCTAAGATGTTGACAAATGAATGACGAGGGCGAGGGCAGGAGTCTTCTGCAGAGCTACATTTACATGGTAAAGGGTGTGGTAGAGATGGACAACTCAGCAAGATGAAGCTCCAATGTTTGCAATACTTGACAGAAGCATAGCAATGCACTGTGATAAGGCCACTCGGCGTTTAATGTAGTCCCAAGGAAGCTTTGGCATCGACTACTGTTCCCTAGAGCCAGTCGTACAACATTTACGAAGTGCAGTGTGTTACCTATTCCTTTATTGACCGACAAAACTGACGAGTGTGACACTCGGGCACCATGACATCACCGCATCTGTCTGGTTTTAGGACACACCTGCACGCTGCGCTGTGGTGCCTCTCTGAGCCCTGCCAGCCCGTCTCACCCCCTCACTTCACATGCATGTTGCCCTGAAAACTGATTCAATCATCTCCCTTGTCATCCTTGGCTCTCTTAGACTCGTTGTCTGGCTTTCCTTCTGCAGGTTGGGACTCTCCCCCACCGCGGTTACGGCTTCTGGCCCCTGGTTGATATAGCTGAATGGCAGGTCGATCCTGGAGCAAAAAAAATTACAATATTTTAATTTTAAAAACAATCATTATAAAGCTGTATTGCCGATGCTAATAAGGCATTTTCATAAGCACCAGGCCCCCTGCCCCCTTACCTTGTTGCGCATGCGATCTCTCTTCATATTCTCCTCCTTCCGGTTGTCCTTGGCAGACCGCTCGCTGGGGGCGGACTCTTTGGCACCCCCCCCACCCCTCTTCTTCTCCCAGTCGCGGTCCTTGTCCCGCTTCCCGTCGTCTTCCCTCTTCCTGCAGGCGTTCTCGCCATCGTGTCGCTCCCGCCTCCTCCTCCGGTCCTCGTCCTGGCGCCTGATGCGCTCCTTCTCCTTCTGCCGGCGCTCTCTGTCCCTCTCGCGGTCGCGCTCCCTGTCCCGAACGGGGTCACGCTCCCTGTCCCGAGCGGGGTCACGCTCCCTGTCCCGAACGGGGTCACGCTCCCGGAACTCTTTGCGTCCCTCTTCATCCACCCTGCATGTGAGTTTTAGGAGGGAAAGCAGTTAGAAGATAAAAATATGTTCAAAAAATGTATAATAGCATAATGCTAAAGTATATATATATAAATAATGATAATCCATTGAGAGGATTTGCTCACTCACTTCCTGGCTCTGTCTTCCTTGTTTTCAATGTTCGGCCGCTTCTTCAGATCCACACTCCCTGTCACTTTATCGTCTTTCATTGGCCTCTCTTGTCTCTTCGGCTTGTCTTTAGGTTTCTCTGTATCCTCATCCCCTCTGTCTGGTTTCCTTAGGAGCTGCAGAGGGGGGTAAAAAGGGAAAATTGCTTTTTCTAAATGACACCATAATGTGATTTCTGACGGGTTTTGAACCGGCGCTTCTGTCCTCTGCAGTAACTACCTTAATTTTTGGTTCCTCCTTTACTTGGTCCTTCTCCAAGGGCTTGTCTGATTTCTTCATCTTGTCGGCGTCTTTGCGTCTCCGTTTCTCCTCGTCACGCCACTTGCGACGTTCCTCGTCACGCAGTCGCTTGCGTTCAAGTTCCCTCCTTCTCCTCTCCTCTTTCTTTTCCTCTCTGATTCTCTGGACATTATGAAAAAAGTCACATATGGTTCACACAGATTCAATGTGTAAATGTAAAGACCCATGTATACTACAATATTGTGCAACAAAACACATACCTGCTTATTCTTAAGAAAGTCCAAGAGAGGAGTGCTTTTTCTGGCTGTAAAAAGGGGACAAAGGTGTATTTATTTATTTGAATACTTCCCTTGACCCGTATTATATATTACATTTAGAAATCAATATGATTACATACCATCAAGCTCCTTTGTTTTTGCCTCAATTTCTTCCAACAGAGTCTCAGGTGTAGATGTAATTTTTTCATCATCATGTCCATTGTATATTTCCAGGAATCTTTCGTAATCAGGATCTAAAAGGTAACCGGCAATGTTTATAAAACAACTTTTTTGTAATTGTTTTTTTAAGAGAATCTACAAGTGTCGTTCCCCTTATATAACGTTTATAATTTAGCTCTAGAAGCTAGACATTGACAGTTGATGTTCTAGACTGGGCCTCTGAGATTCAAGGAATGTTGCAGATGGATATTGGTTAGAGTAGAGAAGATAGTTGAATATAAAATTTGCAGGAAATACAATTTTGCGATATGATGCGACCATGACTTTACCATCATCTATTGTTCCACACTTTGCATCTCGTTTTTTGCTTCTTTTCTTGGCAATCTTCTGAAAAGGTGCAAACTCCACAATGGCTGTATACTCCTGTCCTGTTATGAAAAAACAAACGAGCAAGTGTACAACAATGTAGGCACTATTAAATTGAGCATCTTATGGTACATGTGTGTTCTTAATACCTTTGCTATCGATGAAAACATATCCATCAAATCGATCTCTGAAGAGGACAATATCCTCTTGTTTTTTGAAGTTAATATATGCCCTTGCAAAGAGGTGGGGGAAAAGGCTAGAAAAGTATACAGAAAGACAAATGTTAGTTGAATGTTGAAGTAGTAAACATCAGTAAAGTCTCCGGTCTGTGTGGTAGTCTGCTCCACCTTGTGTCATTAGAAAAAAACTCCAGATAGTCGACTTCTGGAAGAGGCTGCAATTGCTCCTCCAGTTCCTCCTTGGTTAGACTCGGTGGTAAACGTCTTATCACAATCTATAAAACAAGGGTTTGGTTAAAACTATAAGAAGAAGATGTAAATGTCCATATATCCAATAAACGACCAAACTAGGTGGGCGTCAACCAAACAAACTTGCTGATCCAACGTTAGCTAGCTAGCAGGTTCTACCTTTGTCATTGCCTCTCGTTTTTCTTTGAGCTTCTCGGTCTTCTCTCCCTCTTCACATTTAACTTCCATCCTTTTCTCCTTTGGGCGAGTATTTTCTTTGTCCTCCTTCATTGTTGAAATGCTATTTTTTAGCGATCAGTTGAAGTCAATGTCCATCCACACTGTTTCTGTTTACTTTTAGCAGCGAGCTAGCGATCAGACTAGCGCGCTGCGTCGCCAGCACCACTTCCTGTGCACGCCACGGCCGCAGTTCTGTATGCCCGCCGCTAGGTGGCGCTGTGGTCACAACAAAACACTGCTTACAAATTAGAACATTTGAATAATAATATTATGTAATTGTATGGTTATGATTGTTATTTGTTGCACCACGGTGTTTGTTTATTTATTTATGTATAATTTATGTAAAGAAACCAAGGCAGAAAGGGGCGCCGCGCGCCCCGGAAGTGAACCGATGACCGTCAAGTTGTTTGTTAGGACGTTCGACATTTTGTTAGCTTCATACTTTGAGACGCTACTCATAAAGCGTCTTAATTGAGTATTTTACTTAGTCGCATGGTCGAAGAACAACGACAGCATGTGGTATGAAATATTGCCCGGGCTTGCCATTATGACTGTTTGTCTAATCATTCCTGGTGCAGCGAATATACATATCCATAAGTTTATCAACGGAGGAAAGGTAAGCCACTCAAGCCGTACCAAGACGTAGCCTTGTTTACGTGTTTAGACGATCAACTAAATGGTTTACGTATTGTTTTAGACGATCAACTAAATGTGCGACACTTGTCTGTGTGTAGGAAAAAAGAATAGCACGAGTTCCTTGGCAGTGGTATCTGATGGAGAGGGACAAGAGAGTGTCTGGGACTGGACAGTACCATCAGTCTAAGGTCAGCACACGGATCACGCATGATGCATGGAGGTCTAGTCACGCATGATGCATGGAGATCGTAAAGACAATTTCCTTGCAAACTAATTTTTGTCTTTTTTTTACAGGGACTTGAAAACATTCACTGAAAACGCCAAGATGTCACTGCAGAAATGTGTTTATATAATAAAGTGTTTAAATCTGATTTGTTTCAATTATTCAAACAACGGTGCAGTTAATTCTTAACACACATCTTACATGTCTTAGTTTATTTTGCCTGTACGTCTGTTCTAGTGATGTGTCGTGAATGAGTTGGCTCTAAGAGCCGGCACTTTTAGCTGAACTAAAGGAGCCGACTTGCCGGAAGATAATTTGTTTATATATACATTATATAGCAATAAAGTGCAGGGAAGTCAGTGGCTGGGTAGGCACTTGCTTTTCACAAAACCCAATTTAGAAATACATTAGATAAATTCCACATTAAGAACTGTTATCAGTAACTGATGTAGGCCACGTTTTCATTACTGTAGCCTAATGTCCAGCCAAGACATCTATAATTTCACTCAGCAAAATGAAATACTACCCAGCATATCGTAGAACGAACACGACTATTATATAATTCATAATCACATTAGATGGCTGGCACTAAACCAAATGAACACATTTTGTATAGGGAAACATGAATAAACAAAGTCCTAAACAAGCCGCTTGGGAGCCGGCTCCTATTGGTGAGCTGAGCCAAATGACTCACTGAAAATAGCCAGACTGCCCATCACTGTTCGTTCTACAGTCAGACCCAATGGGTTGCCTTTATCGATCTAGCTCCCTCACTTCCGATTGCAATCAGTCATGCTTTCGGCCAGCCATTGGTCCATCGAGCTGCCCGTCGAACCAATTCGGCCAATCACAGCTCAAGCGCCAACCAATTGGCCTGCCCAGAATGTTTGGGTCTTCCTCCAGGCTCTCTTGTACAAGGAAAGTGTCAAGAGAGACTGGAAATCGAGGCTAGTTCTACAGTAACATTAAAGACAAATTACAGCAGAGGTTGCAACTGTAGGTTGAAACTGGGAGTACATTGAAGAATTTATTAACCACTGGGTTTCTGAATGTGTGGGAATTTACAAAAGGTAAAGAGCAGAGTAAGCCCACAACCAATTGGTACATATAATTGACAATACACTGTGTATACAATAGTGAGTCGATCTGACTCCTACTCGTACAAATGTGCCATCAAATTAAAGAGCAAAATTTTCACCACAGTACACCTTTTAAAAATCAAAATATGATTTGCTTTCAAAATTAGACAACAATGTATGTGGGCTTTAACTATAAAACACGGCTATAAAATCGTGATTGACAAAGAGTAAAAACGAAAGCTTGAGATGCACAATTCATTTCTCATCTTTGCCTTTGGTTTTCCTGTACACCATTTCCCTGAAGCTGGAAAGGATCTTGCTCTCCCTCTTCCTCCTTTCTTCCTGGTTGAAGGACGCTAGGGCCCTCTTTTCGTCCGCACTGTAGATCTGATTTTCCTTTCTCAGACGCACAGCCTCCATACGGCGATGTCTAAAAGGTACACAAGTATAGGTCAGTGTTGCAACTACAGAAACAGGTGGACTATGAGTAATACTATACAGTCATTGCAGTCATTGTCAAAACTACACAGACCATTTCAGTTTTATAATTATTACTGGACTCCATAGAACACAGATACACAAATGGATCCAATATAGAGTATGTCATTAACTTAAAAACATTTAATATATTTAGTAATATTTTTTCCAGATTCATTTAAGGACATAACTGCTATTGTCATCGTTTGATACTCAAATACAATTTTTAAATGTATTCCTGAGATAATGACTTCAGCTAAGATGACATAATATTTTTTTCTTCAAATTATACTTAAAAAAAAGGCTAATAACATTAGTTGTATCAGACCAACTTCTAACATGGCACAGTGTAGCACAGATTACATACCTGCTACCACTCATAACAAAGCCAGATTTTTCAAAGTTGGCAATCTCATCACTGGTCAGCCCAATTTCTCCTCTTCTTGGGATGCGCTTTCCCGCCTTTACATACTCTGCCATGGCAGCACCTTCACCTGGCAACAAGGCATGGCCAAAACTGGAGACAAATGGTGGGAAAAAGCAGTTTAAATGAAAATGCTTGACATTTTCTCACACACAAAGTAGTGTTATTGTTCTTTGACATATACCCACTCTAGAGGTTTGTCATCCTGCGACATGTGGGTGAGTGGCGCCTCAGGGCCCACAAGGTTTTCATCCATGCAGGTCTTTTCCACCCACACAACCCCACCCTCCTCTTCCTCCTCCTGCTGCTGCTCCTCCTCCTCCTCTTCTCCAGACTCCTCACTACTAGATTCGCTGGATTGCTTTCGAATCTTTTTAGCCTTCTTCTTCTTGGACTTCTTTGACCTGTGAGAAAATAATCATCTTTATGAATCATGTTCTTTTTCTTTGAACAACGTATAAATATTCATTTTGAAATGTATGCTTACTTTTTGCTTTTCTTCTTCTTTTTCTTCTTTTTCATTTCTTCCTCTGAAAGATGGTGGAATAGACTTTACATTAGACAACTAAAACATGATGAAAAAAATAACACAATGGGACATATATTGGGAAAAAACAATAATACCCTCAGAATCGGATTCAGACTCGCTGTCTTCTGAATGCTTCTTGCTTTTCTTCTTTTTGGATTTCTTCTTCTTTTTCTTCTTCTTCTTGTCGTCTGCAAGAATAAGATATATGAATAAATTCTATTCAAATTGAATATGTGGGTACGGACAGTGGAAAGGACATAGCGCATTATACCTTCTGAGCTGGCATCTGAACTGCTATTTTTCACGTCTTCAACTGGTGTAAATTCGTCAGAGCTTGAGGAATAACCAAAACACTTTAGACAGAATTCAAGAGATACTGAGCCACTGGAATCATGTTTAAAAAATGGAAATATTGAACGGCTGACTTTAAGACAACGCATCACGATTTGTGAAGATGAAGATTAAAAACGTACTCTGGTTCCTTGACTCTGGGAGAATATCCCCAGACTTCAGGTAAGCCAAGTTCCCCAATTCTTTCACGTTCCTGTAAACGCCTGTGAGAAAACAGTAAGTAAGTAAATAAATATATATAAATAAATAAT
The DNA here is from genome assembly GCA_900303215.1 of Trachyrincus scabrus. Taxonomy (NCBI): domain Eukaryota; kingdom Metazoa; phylum Chordata; class Actinopteri; order Gadiformes; family Macrouridae; genus Trachyrincus; species Trachyrincus scabrus. Next base: position 6,812 of record OMNO01078363.1, on the reverse strand, counting down.
ACATAAATATAGATGTATAGATATATGGTACTTTTGTGCTTGTAGGTAACAATCTATCCAACAAGGTACCTGGCGATGAAGGCCTCTTGTCTCTGCCGCTGAGCGTCGTCCCGCTGCTGGTCATAGTAGTCATCCTTGAAGCCTCCGCGCTGGTCGGACCAGTGGCTGCTGTGTCGCTCTCTGGATCTTGAACGGCTTCGACGAGGACTTCCTATGCGGATCCTCTTGATGTTTCTGGCCTCGCGCAGTCGAATATCATGTTCTTCTCGTTCCCTTTCCCTGTTGCGGGGCATCGGAAGTTTTGGACCAAAATAGTCCGGAGACAAACCTCGGCCTCCATGGCTCCCGCTGCGACTGCGAGATCTGCTCCGTCTTCTAGTCCGGACGGGACTCTGCCCTTTGGCATCGGGGCTTCGGTCTGATGAACGGTCGTAGATTGGCATTCTGGCTGCCGTTAAAAAACACAACCGCAGCAGAACTGATTAACAAAACAACAAATGGGCCTCTGCCAAGAGCCTTAATAATCCATGATTGTTGCGCTCAAGAAAACGGTCATAAACAGGAAGTGCAACGGGTACTTCCACAAATAGTTCCCCTTACCGTCAAGTTGAGCAACGTTCCGCTTGTAATTTATATTTAAAGAATACTGTACTTTTTCAATGAGTTTACTGGTTAACTTGTGAATGCTGCATATAAACAACACCGAACCTTTATTATGATTGTTATTCTGTTGTTATTATTATTATTATTATTTGTGTGTCGTTTTTAAATCAAGAATACAATAGAAATATAATTTCCTTTCATTTATGTTTGATGAAACTCTACAGCGACACCTGGTGGCCGTTCGGGTAGTGACACCAGTAGTGAAATCTCCAAGACGTGCCGCTGCGGTCGCTTTTTTGTTGTCTGTGCCTAGCTAAGTTACAACTGCAAGTAACAATCCGGCTTGGTCGATACAGAGAAACATAAAACGCAGGTAAATAATACAGTCGATGTACTTAATATGCATTTGTTTATAACAGTCTAATTAATAACTCATCTCGCGTGTAAGGAAACCACTTGGCTATTACGGAAGGCCGCGCTGTCGCCTATTGAAAGAGGAAACAAATGCAAGGCTACGTTACTTTTGTTAGCAAAGACCACATTTGTGCATAGTATGTTCTGGATTTCACCAATCGTTATTAACGAAGTCACAAAATCAAAGTTATATCTACAGTTCACTGTGTGTAGTTCACTAATGGTGTAATGGCACGGACGCGTTTTAAATGCAAAGCGCAAATGGATGAAGTAGCTAACATTAGCTGTGTTTTTGTTTGCATGTTAGCAGCTACAGCTATCGCGATAGTTACAACAATAATGTGTTTGATGTAATGTCAGTACATCAATGGCAATCCTGAGACCAGAACTAAGGCGTGCCCATGTGGACCTAAGTAGGAAACTCTTAGAAAATGTCTTCATAGACTTACAGGATGTGGACATATGTAGAAATAGAAAGTACAAATATATTAAACAAACAAAGCAATTGTTAAAATATTTAAAGTCGTACAGATATAGATCATTATTATTTATTTTACATTAGATGTAATATAAATAATAATGACTCATTTATTTTAATAAATTTGACTGGTTAGGGTCAATTGGTATGTTATTACATAAACTGTTAAACACACACACACATTTAAATTAAGTTCTCCAGCTGCACATTGCTTTGGAGTATTTAAATCTTAACAGTATGGTGACATTGTTCATGGAATAAGTACTTAATTTCTTTTCCTGATATTTTTTTCTCCCCATTATAGGCATGCCAAACCTCAAGTTAATATCTGCAACTGACACACAGTACTCAGCTGCTGTGCTGAAGTCAATGAATGACCAACGGAACCATGGACTTTTCTGCGACGTCACAATAATCATACAGGATAAGAAATTTAGAGCTCACAAAACCATTCTGTCTGCCTCAAGCACTTACTTCCATCAACTCTTTTCTGTAGCCGGGCAAGTAATTGAATTGAACTTTATCAAAGCAGAAATCTTTGAACAGATTCTCCATTATATTTACAGTTCCAAGATTATCCGTGTCCGTTCTGACATGCTTGAGGACCTCATTAGCGCTGGACAGATACTTGGTGTTAAGTTCATTGCAAACTTGGGGCAGCCGTTGTCACAAGTAAAAGGCTTACCGGGTTTGTCGAAAGAGACGGAAAGCAAAAGTGGTGCAGCAACAAAGGTGATGCCCATCATCACAGAGTCCTTCTCGATATCGGCAGAGGAATTTAACCAAACTTGCAAATCTGCCGACGATGACGGAGACTCCGATAACGACGTGATGTTTGTCTCGGAAACGGATTCCAAGGCGGCAGCGGAAAATCCGAAGTCCACATCCGGTGTTATTGATTTGGAAACCAACGACTCGGAAAATGCAGCGTCAAATAAAAATAAAGAACCAAGTACTGCAGGTGCAACGGATCAATCCAAATCAGAAGATGCAACACTGTCCATATTAACGAAGTCCCCCCAGGTGATGCCAGTCAGCAGGCCCATGCTGAGCCCCAACACCAGCTCCCCCAGTATTCCCTCCTCCCCTGTCAGAATCAATTCAGGAAGCACACCCACCACTCCATCCAGGTCACACAGTCTAACCCCAATGTCCTCCAACACACCACAGCCCTGTGAAAACAGCGACATGATGGGAGTTCATAAGAAGCAGGTGTGCACCATGGCGCAGCAAGGGGATTTTAAAATCAGGCTCTCGGATATGTCTTCTGGACCCAACTCCAGGCCGAATTTCTCCCAAACGGCGGTAGTTGCAAAGAAGACGATTACTCTCGACAAGGCCTTGGAGATCGACTCCATCTCGTCAGGGTGTAAAGTGTACGCCAACATCGGAGAGAACACGTACGACATCGTCCCTGTGAAGGAAGACCCGGACGAGGGAGGCTCCAAAGTGGCCAAGGGTAAGAGAGCCCTGATGTCCACTCCTTTAAAACCCTTCGACAAGAGCATCGCGTCGCCAACGGACAGTCCAGGCAAGAAGAAGATCAAAAGTGAGCTGGAGGACCACTACGAGCTCATCATGGACGGGAAGACCTTCTACGTGTGCATGGTGTGCAAGCGGCCCTACGTGTGCCTCACCAGCCTCCGGCGGCACTTCAACACGCACTCGTGGGAGAAGAAGTACCCGTGCCGCTACTGCAACAAGGTGTTCGCCCTGGCCGAGTACAGAACTAAGCATGAGGCGCACCACACGGGGGAGCGGCGGTACCAGTGCCTGCTGTGCAACGAGATGTTCCTCAACTACCAGGTGCTCTCCACGCACTGCAAGCAGGCACACAACCAGGACCCGTCCGGCCGAAAGGAGAAGGACGACACGCCCAACAACCTGTACCGTCTCCTGCCGAGCAAGTCCCTCCAGACGCCGCCCTCGGGGTGGCTCGCCCACGAGGGGGGGATCCCCGTGATCGGGGAGGACGGTAGCGTGCAACACATCATGCCCAGCGGCGAGGAGGTGCAGTCGTCCACGCAGAGCAAAATGTTGAACTGGAACGATATCTTTGTGGAGCCCGACGCTCGCTCGAGGCCCGTGCCCATCATGAACCCTCCGCAGCAGGCCAACTCAGAGTTTGACTTTGTCATTCCAGAGACCTACTAAGGGGGGTGGGGGGGGGTGTGACTCGGGTATCTGTGCCTTCACAGCTTCTTATTCTTCAACGTTGTTTCTTACCCCGCTTCGGGTTTCCTTTTGAGTATTCTTGCTTTAGGCTCTCTAATAACACATTATTTGTATACAACTTTGTTTCAAAGCCACGGAGAAGTGTCGCAGGCGCGTGAATGCAGTCAAGAAATTGTTTCACTTATTTTAATTTAAAAAGTCTAAATAAGAAAAAGAAACGTTTAGTGCAAGATGGTCTTTAGTTTGGACTTCACACTTAATAAGAGCATTTCTAACCTGTGCTCTGGCTCACAGCTAAATGTTACATTCTGAGGTTTTGAATAACATTCCTTGCATTCTATCAACCTCTATTGTTACTTTTTCATTTTGGCCTTCTTCCCCTGAACGTCACTGAGGTTCAGGAGTTCAAAATCAACAGTGATTTGAATTAAGTGGTTTAAATGTTTAAATGTTAACCATTGTTTACTTGTTTTTTTATTATCATTTGGCTCATCACAGTTTGATTTTACTGTAAAATGTTAACATATAAATGTTATAAATGGGACGCCATGGAAGAAATATTGGTTGATTTACCAGTAAATCTGGCATCCCACTGTAGGATGACTCCAGCTAAAACATATAAACCGAAAGATAAGTAGATTAATGTTATATCACACCATTCATTCTGCTTTAATTATGTCCAGTCCCATATTGAAATCTGAATGGCATTGTTTTGCTTCCCTGTCAACCTCTTATGGTCTAACTTATCAAACGTGAAATTTGATTGTTAGATACGCCTTTTGAAAAAGAGAAAATATTCCAATACCTCATTGGAATATTTTCTCTTTGCACTAATCTATCTATTTTAAATGTCATTTTGATCACGATGGCCCTTCAATGTTTTTTTTGAAAGTCGTCCTATATGCTGGCCATATTAATTCTTCCCTTCACGTAAAATTATTGTCAATGCCAGAAGCTCCCTGCTATCTGTAGCCGGGCTGTTGCTGTGATTGTATTTAAAGGAGTTGGTTTGGAGGGCTATAAGGACTCTGTAAATATAGCACTTAGTGATAATCATGCAGTAAAATGACTATTTTGGAATATGTCTCATGAGTTTGTTTTATTTTTGTGTTGACTCGTCAGGGTAGCTGTGAGCGTTATGGAGTAGATGTATCATTTCATTCCATACCACTTCATGTCATTCATTTAAAATTCAGCAGGTCTAGGGTAAAACTAACCATGTTGGGTGTTTTTTATAATGTATGTTTGTGCTCAAGGCCTTTTTTTTTACTTGTTGCCGTCGTTCATCTGAAACTTATTTATAAGGTCTTGTGTGCTATAGACATTAAATAAACTCAAAACATGTCTTTTGTGGTGTCCTTTCTACAGTTTTGACTTTCTGTGCCCTTTCCTACCAATTGGTATTATTAAAGTGTATTGACACAAAACTCTGTTATTCATTTGCCATTGTATCATGCATGCCACTGAATACTTTATTCACTAGTGATAAAGTAAGTGGAAATAGGGGCTGTTTTAAAGTGTAATCATGGCTAAAGTTGGTTAAGTCATTTGGCAGTCCGTTTCAAGTTTGATTAAGTTAGTTCACTGTAGCTAAAGTAACAAATGTGTTATATTTTAGTACATTTCAGGGGTAGTTGAAAGACACTCTGAACTTTATTTAGAAAAACAATACAGTTCCATAAAAGTTTTAATGGCAAGGAAACAGAAACACTTCAGACCCTGAGAGTGCTCTTCAAATGATAAAAAGCTGAAATGATTAAAGCTCTATTATAGCATTTCCCAGTTGAAGTCCAGCGACGTCAGCAGACAGGACCGCTTGCTTAGTGCTGTTTTGACTAAATCCAAACACACCTACATTCTCGTGGTAGTATGAGGGGGGGAAGGTCTGCTTCATTTAGTCAATTGAGGAAAACAGAACTAATAACACAATGAGTATGGTACCGTCTAACCCTTCTGAGAAATGACCGCATAATTACTAATTTATACTTATACTTAATAAGTTAGGCCATGTTGATTATTAGATACTTAGCTTTATGCTTGAAAGAGCAACTGTACATGTTGAAAAAAGCTTTAGGCATGTAATATACCAGCTAACACTGACTGGGCGGGTTACAGTGGATGGCACCGTTCCCCTCTCTAAAGAAACGTACACGGACATAGAACTCTGTACAGTTTTCACTTATCTCACCCTAGCTGCTCATATTTAAGATCTGTAAAAGGTGAGAAGCCACTAGCTAGCATAGTGTTCCTATGGCAGGGCTTCATCACACCTGTGCAAATAAAACACACACCGCATACCTAGCATCCTCAACTCACCGGGTCGTGCCACTGGAAGGGAAGAGACAATGGACAAACATCGCATAAACCAGCGTGGCTGCATGCCAGAGTCAACGCACTGCACCGAGGTGAACGTCAAACAGGAGCCAACTCAAGTCAAACGTACAGAATCTATAGGGCCTTCGCCGGAAGTCAATCATCTTAAGGCAGAGGTGTAAACAGTTCTGGTGGCCCGAGAGCTCCTCTCTTTCTGGAGGCGTGTATAAAAACACACGGGAGGAGCCTAGAAAGGTAGTGGTTGCAGGACTGGTCTAGCCTCAGGACCCACATGTGTCATTAGACCAGTGGTTCTCAACTGGTCTAGTAGCCTCAGGACCCACATGTGTCATTAGACCAGTGGTTCTCAACTGGTCTAGTAGCCTCAGGACCCACAAGTGTCATTAGTCATTAAGTCACGACTCAAAAATAAAAAATGTATTTACCAATACTGCAGTAATCAACAATGTACTGTTGAACATTGAGTGAACAAAAAGCTGCAACAGTCGGGGCTAAACTCAATGAAATAGTAAGCCATTGAAACATGAATTAACATTGAAACATTAGTTAATTCATGGGCTTCTTTCTAAAGAGTAAGGTTTGGCATATGCTCTGCGACCCACTCAAAATGCCCTCGCGACCCACCAGTTGAGAGTCACTGGTCTACACCACCCCTCAGGCTGGGTGTAACTGTGCATTGCTATGTTATCTGAGTCTCTATGTACAGTGACGGATGGTAGTGCTTGCAGTGATGGAACTGGCCACTCCCCTTTTTGTTCTCCCTCACACCGCCACCGGATCCCAGTCCCAGACAGACAGCAAGTCATTT
>OMNO01078285.1:0-11037 GCA_900303215.1 Trachyrincus scabrus | reverse complement strand
GATTATAAACTAGCACAGAGAAGAACACAGCACAACAATAAAGGATAGTCACTAGTGATTGGCTAAGAAGACAATAAAGGCAGGATAGTCACTAGTGATTGGCTAAGAAGACAATAAAGGCAGGATAGTCACTAGTGATTGGCTAAGAAGTCTGTGACGTTCTGAACATTCCGGACCAGCGGCTTCATGTCTGAACGTGTTATCGGTTCCTAACCAGTGTGCCGGGGCTCCAGGACCAGCGTCTTCATGTCTGTTCCTAACCAGTGTGCCGGGGCTCCAGGACCAGCGTCTTCATGTCTGTTCCTAACCAGTGCACACCGGTGTGCCCTGAGGCAAGGCGGTGAAGTGCTGTGGGATTTAATACATAAACCTGGCGTGGGTTACTAATATAATTGCCTGGTGCTATTTAGGATTTCCTTTATTATTGATTCATTGTTCCACATAATGCAAGGTCTGACCCCTACTTCACATGCATCTAAAGAAAACAACTAACAAAGTTTGGGATAGAAGCATCTGCTAAATAGTAAAAATAGTTGGACCTTTGGGGAAAAAAACGTAATCCAAGATTTTTAGCAGAGCGATATATCCCGGGAGTGAATCCTTTTTAGCTTGCAGAACAAGGACAGGAAAGTGAATTCTGTGTACAACACAGTATCTGTCATGCCAGCGCCAGACAGATCCCAGGGGAGGAAGGGAGCAGGAACCCCTCCGCTACCGTCGGTGTCCTTCATGGGAACAGGGAGCAGCCTTCATGCTAAGACAATGATATGCTAAGCTATCATCATGCTAAGCTATTATCATGCTGAGCTACCACAATGCTAAGACAACGATATGCTAAGCTATTATCATGCTAAGCTACCACAATGCTAAGCTATCACCATGCTGAGCTATTATCATGCTAAGCTATCACCATGCTAAGCTATCACCATGCTGAACTATTATCATGCTAAGCTATCACCATGCTAAGCTACCACAATGCTAAGCTATCACCATGCTGTATATCACCATGCTAAGCTATCACCATGCTAAGCTATCACCATGCTAAGCTATCACCATGCTAAGCTATTATCATGCTAAGCTATCACCATGCTGAGCTATTATCATGCTAAGCTATCACCATGCTAAGCTACCACAATGCTAAGCTATCACCATGCTGTTATCCCCATGCTAAGCTATTACCATGCTAAGCTATCACCATGCTAAGCTACCACAATGCTAAGCTATCACCATACTAAGCCATCCCCATGCTAAGCTATCCCCATGCTAAGCTATCATCATGCATCCGCTGGAACTTGATGCTAGATGCTAATGGGCAAAAACCAATAGCTCCATGTATAAAAACACAAGGATCCTTGGTGAGGGATGAAAAGGAGAACTTTGTGCCTTCTGTTTTACCCCCAGAAGGTCTCTGTCACTAGTCACTACTCCGTCACCTCCTTCTCTGTCTGAGGAGAATCCCTGAGACACGCTGCTGAAACACCTCCAGACATTATTAGCGCTGTAGCACAGCTCACGAAGAACATAATTAAGGGGCAGGATAGTCTAGTGTTTAGGAGCTTCGACTCCTAAAGGCACCGGGTTTGATCCCAAGTGTAAGTATTCATGAGCAAGACGCCCCCTAACCGCCTACCTGTTCTTTAATGACATGTATCTGAATTCACTGTAAGTCACTTTGGATAAAAGCGTCTCCTAAAATGACTCAAATATGTTATATGTAAGGGATAATCAACGAGTAGGCGAGCGTTAAATGGTTTTAAGGCCCAACGTGGAGGAAGTGGTCCGCCTACTCGTTGATTATCCCGCTCATGCCGTGGTCATTCGCCAACAATATCAAATAAAAGCATTCGCACATTTTCTGTGAAAGTTTTGCACTCCAAATGGAAAGGTTATGAAGCAAGAGCTTCCGTTGTCATGACGAGGAATAATTCTGGTCCCTTTTCCAGCCAAGCCGGTTAGTGACATTACAACGGGGAGAGGTAAGCGAAGGTTACCGTCGCCGTAACTCGCTATAAAGTATTCAAATCAAGCTCGATTTCAGGTCAAAATGGTCTCGTGTGTTTGCTATGTGATGGTTATTGTGTTAAAAAAAGAACGGTGATTAAACTTGAGCCGAACTACGTATGCAATACACGGTTTTAACACACACCTGCCGGCCAATCAGAAAAGAGTATTCACCCAGACCACGGTATAACAGGGAGGACTTGTTAGTGGAGGAACAATGAATAAGATGCATTTGAGACAGAACACATGTGACCATGTGTTCTGGATGCTATTGGTCAGGCTGTGCTCCAGAGCCCCAGTGTGCAGTGTGGTCTATGGACAAGGCGATGGTTGGACAAGGCAGTGGAGGAAAGATGGGACAAAAAAACTAAAACAAACACAAAATGCCAGTTGAAAGCCTGTCAGTTGGAGCGATTCACAAAAGGGAAGCTAGAGAGGCTACAGACGGATCAGCTTGACAGCTTCTCGCCCCATCTCCAGAAGAGGAATATATATATATATATTATAAAAGGTACACTATGCAGCATGTTTTAGTTTGAAATGTGCTCTAAAACAGTGGTTCTCAACTGGTCCAGCCTCAGGACCCACATGTGTCATTAGACCAGTGGTTCTCAACTGGTCCAGCCTCAGGACCCACATGTGTCATTAGACCAGTGGTTCTCAACTGGTCCAGCCTCAGGACCCACATGTGTCATTAGACCAGTGGTTCTCAACTGGTCCAGCCTCAGGACCCACATGTGTCATTAGTCATTAAGTCACGACCCAAAAATAAAACATTTATTTACCAATATTGCAGTAATCAACGATGCCTTCATGTACTGTTGAAAACATGGAGCGAACAAAAAGCTGCAACAATTGGGGCTAAACTCAATTAAATAGTAAGCCATTGAAACATGAATTAAGATTGAAACATTAGTGAATTCAAGGGCTTCTTTCTAAAGATTGAGGTTTGGCATTTGCTCTGCTACCCACTCAAAATGCCCTCGCCACCCACTTATGGGTCACGACCCACCAGTTGAGAATCACTGATTTAGGAGCCGCTTTTAAGGGACTTACAGTGAATGTCATTAAGGAACAGGTAGGGTTACTAACGCTGCTACCGCTCTAACTCTCTCTGTCGTGGCTGGAAGTCACCAGCCCTAGCCACTGACTAGACTATATTGCACTACTACAGGATTTAGATGAAACGTTTGCCCATACTGTCGACAGGCAACCATATGACACTAATGTTAAAACAATGTGGACCTATTCTGAAAAACTCCAGCTTCAGCTTCCAGCCAGTATCCCATTCATCGTTTGAATATCTAAGATCTTTATCCCCTTACTTTTGCTTAAAGCTGCACTATGTAACTTTTCTACTGCAGCTAGACTCCATTAAAAACATCCGAACTAGACAGTTTCTCGAGAATAAAAACCCAATCCATCCAGTTCTCTTTGAATCTTTTTATTCTGGTTCACTTTATTTCTCCCTGATTATCTTAGTTATATGATTATTATTGTTGTTATTATTGTATCATCATCATCATCATCATCATCATCGTTGTTGTTGTTGTTGCAGTCTGCCAAGATGTTCAACTACGGCAGCGGCTGGAGGAAGACGTGTGACTCTCTGTTCATCGTGTTCGCCGCCGTCTTCCTCATGACTCGACTCGTGCTTTTCCCCAGCAGGTAACAAACTCTCCCTCGAGCCTTCCTCTTCTTCTCTTCATTAACCAAACAAAACAAGTCATGATGATGATGATGATGATGAGGAGGAGGAGGAGGATGATGATGATGATGATGCCAGCTGGGACCCTGTGATACATCTCGATACAAAATGGTTGACTTGGGGAAGATCCACTGTTCTCTATCATTTAGCCATAGTATGTAAATAGACTTTCACGGAATACATGGAAAGTATGTGGGAAGGTGTTGGATGGGCGGGTAGGTGGTACATCGCCACAGATCCTCATATTAAAATCCTTTTGTCTAGCACCAATATATCCAACATATCCACATATATCAATCAATTGACCAAGGCAACACACACACACACACACACACACTGTGTGTTCCCTCCTTGTCCTCTACATCTAGAATCATCTACACCACCATGGTGCTGTCGATGGAGCTCTTTCAGCCGTTTGCTGGCTACTACTTCTTCAACGTCATGCTGATGGTGCTCCAAGTGCTCCATGTCTTCTGGGCCTACCTCATCCTACGCATGGCCTACAAGTTCATTTTCTTGGGCAAGGTAAGAACACCGTTTTTGTCGTACAAATAGGGATGGGCGATATGGAAAAAATGTTAGCGCGATAGGCATGGGAAATGTTACACGATAATGATAAATATCACAATGCTTATGAATTCAAAATATCATTCTAAATAGTCTAACTGAGGGTCATTACATTGAAGTATATGGAAATTTAGACTAGTAAATTAATTTATTCTATAAAATGGGGTATTATGATCAGTCGATACAATACCATTCAAAGACAATAAACGATAATATTGAATTATTGCCCGGCCCTACGTGCACAAATGCCTTTACGTTTTGTCTCTTTTCGCTCTGCATTACAACTGTCTTACAACTGCCTCTGCCCACAGTTGGACAAGGATGAGCGCAGTGATGAAGAAAGTGAGGAGGAGGTGGAGGAGGAGGTGGACGAGGAGCGGGAGAAGGAGGGAGAGGACTCCAAAGAGGAGGGAGTAGGAGAGTACTGTTGGGGGAAGAGTACCAACACTCTCAACTCTAAGTTCTCCATGCTGACCAACAGCTGTGTGCTAACCAACATAAACAACCACAGAGCGACCGCCGTGGACAGATTGCGTAAAACCAAGTAAACATGGCCGCTACGTGTCGGCGACTGACGACTACGTTTACCTCCATCCACTTGATCCAGGGACATGCAGCTTTGTCCATTTTTACGGCAAGAGCAAGGCGATGTTTTTCATTTTGCATTAGGTGTGAAAGAAGGAGATCTAGCTTGTCTGGGGATGCGTTTGTCTCAGATGGGTTTGGATCCATGATGTTCTTGAGCACCGGACCAGAACAGTTCTGCTCCACTTCTGTGTCTGGACACACACATATGGTAGCAGCGATGTTTGTATGTAGGGTGCCATTTAAATGTCAAAAGGTTTATTATAAGATGAAGTTTATAACAAAGTCACATTTAATTTATTTTTCTGCCAAACTAACTTCTTGAGGAAGGTTTTTTAATTTCCTGGAGGCCATTTCCTGGAAAACATTTCTTGTTTCCTTGTTTTTTGATTTTTGATAGAATTTAGCATTAGTAACCTACTATCAACGTGGGGGATCGTTTAACCAGGCTATTCTTAGCAGAAGCAGCAACGGCATGACACATCAAAAACCAAAAATGAAAATGCCAAGCTAATTCTTTGTAGCCCTGAATACATTATGAAGCAACATGGGTCAATGTATATGAATAAAATATATATTTTGTTGAGCATAATGGTCTTTAAAACGAGTTTTACTTCATTAGGCCTATTTGCTTTATGGCTTTGCCTTACAAACTTGTTATTATGTAATTATGTATCTCTAATTTGAAATAATGGATTTTTAAATAGGATAGGCCTACTTGGACTTCATTTTAGACTCATTCATAATAATGGGTGTATTTAGTTATCTGATTTAGATGAATGCCGGCATTACTTTTTAATTAACATTAATATTAACATTTTATAAAATACACTTTAAGATGAGAACTTATCAGTTTCCAGAGCAACAAACCAAAGTGTTCACAAGCAACATGTTGTGACGCAATTAACTGAATGGATGGTGGTTCGAGCAGTGGACGCCGGTTAGAGACCACTAAATAAAACGTAGCCGTTTCCAACTGACTGACGCTTTTTATTTTTTACCCCTACTTCACTATGAAGCTGTAACTGTAAGATCATAATAGGTCAAGTAATTGGCGAGTTTGATTTGGATCTAAAATGTGTAAATAAGGTATTAACTTGTATGTATAATTCCACAAGAGAGCGCCATTACATCACAACAGTCAAACAGGGCTGTTGTGCCTATTTGAATCAATTATTTTTACTAACATAGCACACTGTCTCTGTGGCGCAATCGGTTAGCGCGTTCGGCTGTTAACCGAAAGGTTGGTGGTTCGAGTCCACCCAGGGACGGCTCACTCTTTATGTTGTTCGTTGATATTTATAAAACTTTTAACGTTTTTGAAGCGCAGCTTATCGCGTATTTACCTCAGGTTATGCTGTTTTAATCCTCAAAAGAAATCACACGATTCCATATGTTAACCAATCATACACCCCCATTACATTTTCTATCCATTTCTTACCCATTGCTAAGCCAATCACAGATATTGTCACTCTGTCTAAAGGTTTTAATCGTCTAATAAAACTATTAAAATTGCGTGGGTCTCCCAGATAAGCACAACCAAGGACTAAAAAAATATCAATCTTAATGGGAATGTCGCCTGATTAAAATCCCCGACTCCCACACTCCGACAACATTGCAAGGTTACCGTTTTTATGTTGCAAAAACAAGAGGCGCCATATTTACAAACGACATTTGCAGAAATTAGTACAAACTCCCTCCTACAAAGTTAGCACGCTGTAAGAATGACATCCACAAATGTCACACAAGTGATGTGCACTTTAGTGATGGAGCAACACGGATGAAAGGTTCCCAGATGGGCCAGTGAGTGAGTAGAAGACTTTTATCATTGTCTTTTAAAAACAATTCCTATACATATCCACCTGGGTGCAGGTGTGCTATTATGAAACATTGATAAAATACTACGCATATATAATATATTCATATGATTCGCAGTAATAAATACATATAATATATTCAGCTTTTCTTCCCAGGTGGATCCTTGCGCGATGTAGATTAAAGTAGAACATCAGCTACATTTCCAGTAGGCTATGTGAGTACCACATTGGAAGACATGCAAGAACATACATTTGCCAGTACATGTCTACCAGTAGGCCTACATCATAAAATACAAACAGACCTGAAAAGATTATTGAGTTGTGGTTTTTGCTTTTATTTCCCCGTCCAGTGCAAAATACCAGGAGCTGACACTATTACTGTTGAAACAGTTTCAGAGTAAAGGCTTGTTAAACATATAAACATAGCCCTGAGACTATGTTAAACAATACAATCTTTTTGATAAAACCTTACATGTAGGCCTATGTAATACATCTATTTTGTAAGTACTTTTCTTATTTACACAATGCAACCATACTCACTGACAAGGCCTACGGCATATTACCTCCAGCAAATTATCAAATAAGGTGCCGTAAAATGTATTTAGTGACTGCATAACACAATATCAAAGCTGTCTGTTGTATATATGTGCGTAATACCTGATGATTTCAGTGATTTTCGTAGTCCATAGGCTATAGCTAAAATCGTAGCAGACAATGTAATTATTGAGTAAAACCTTTTTTTCAAATGTTTCAAATCTTCAGCATACATGACCTATATTCATCACATTAGCTTAAAGCGTTTTAAATATATTTCCATGTCTCTAAACTATTCACAAGCAGGTTGATGAACTTATCTTAGCATATTATCACAGTTCCCATGAACCTAAACAAGAATGTGAAATCAGGCTTCAAGCTTCTGTGAAAACTCCTAACAGTGACGTGCTCGTCAACGGACCTGATCTTTGGTGTCCAGTGCTTATGTGCTGGATGAAACACTTACAACTACTGCTTCTATTTGTTATACACTATCCATATAGCATGCCAGTCCCATGTAGACATACTTGATGTTGCATACATTTCTGATGACACTTGCATTTACTTATATTTGACTTCCTAATGAATGTAAGATAAGATATGATTAGCCTTTATTGTCTTGGGGATTCGAGAGAATAGCACACAGCCATGAACGTGTTGTTTTTTTGTACTGATAATACTGAACACTGAATACTGACCCCAATACAGTATTCAAGCATGAGTGATTAGTAGATCATCAGTAGGGTCTCACGACGGTCTAAACCCACCGTATGTGCTACGCATGCCTGGTTTGGTTGAAATTTGTTTAACCAACTGTTTAAACGGCCTTCCTTTCTACTCGAAAGCAAAACGTGGATGCCAAACCTTTCACCTGGACAACCCTTTCTTAACTCTAAAAATAAATAAATACAGGTCCTCTAAAAAGTATGAAAAACTACAAGCACCAGTTCTTGACATTAAGTGTCTAACACTGTGTAGCACTTAAACGTTAAGTTATTGTACTGAATGTTGCTTGTGAAAAAAGCGATGCCAGCGATAAGCACAACATTAAGAAAAACAGCAGTTTTCCACCCCACGTCATGTTCCAGGCTTAACAAGCTTAGAGGTTACAGTAGAGACACTGTCACACAACAGAGACCTAGAGAAGCTGTCCACATCAGAGGTGCTTGAGAAGGTCCAGGACAAGCACCATCTTGGTTATTTCTCTTTTCTCTTTTCCTGTATTGCTAAACATGACACTAACATGAGCCTATTGCTAATTTCCCTTCCTTTTCGTTATCCTCCTCTCTTCCTGCACAACAGTACATTTTTTCCCCCACTCTAACGTTGCTCATTTATCGATGAGCTTAACTAGGCTCTGTCGGAGGTCGTTGAGGTCAAAAATCTTGATGTCGAGGATCTCGATGGCTCTCTGAATCTCGCTGTCCATCCGGTCCCGCTCCTCCAGAGAGTTGTTCAGATTCTGCTCAGAGTTCTGGACGCGCCTCTCCAGATCCGAATTGCGCATTTCCATTTCCTGTTGTGTAGCAGAAGAAGCATGGAGAAAAAGAAGGATCGGTGGATCACAGATGACCACATGTTTGATATTTATTTTATATATTCTTTTATTTTATTTAAAGGAACATTCATTGCCTTGCATTGTGCATCAAGCTTTGTTTATTTAACTAACCCAGTAACTGATCGGTTGAGGACAGCCAATAAAGATATGCTATATATTTCAACTAATCTACACTGAATCTTACACAGTGGCCGTTTAATGTCACTGGCCAGCAGTATACCATGAAACCATATCAGTGCCTGGGTCCTACTGTACCTGCAGTCTATGCATCGCTTCATCCCTGTCATGTTCCATCTCATGGTACTCGAGTTTCTTGCTCTGCAAGATGTGGATTTCCTGAAAAAAGACAATATAATGAACAGGATTTCAAGTTAATAGATCCCTGTTTACCTGAATTTTCCGTTTGATTGTTTCCTATTACACTCTCTTATACATGACAATGACTTTATCATAGCAACCAATACGATGTTGTAATTCTGACTCTTAGTTAGTTGAGGGGATTTTCTACTACAACTAGCGGAAGAAGCCCAGCTTTTAATTTGAAATCCTTTCTTAACCCTGCATCAATCAATCAAGCCCACCCTTCACCTGGTTATTCCTGGCCGGGGGCGGGGCCTATCCCGGCTTACTACGGGGAAAAGAGAGAATCTGAATGGGATGCCAGACATAAACACGCATTCTTGCATGCACAGACATGTTGTTGGACATCTGTCCTTCTGGGAACCAGGACATACGTATGTATAAAGCTATCCTTCGAATGGCTTTCATCGGCTTGTACCCCATAACATACAAGTTGTGAATATTAAAGGTTTAGAATGACTGGATTTTGATATATTCTAATATGTATCAATGTTAGAGCTAAGAATTAGGTCATAACGCACTGATCCTGTCCTGCTTTGACAGAAGAGTCATGCTTCAGTGAAGCACAGCTTTCGTTGACGCCTGGAGGTAACTTATCACTGGGCCTGATCCTCACATTAAAGTCACATTAACACGTCACTCAGCCAGTGATCACAGCCAGTTGTTGTAAAATAAACCCTCGTAGAAAATCCTTCACAGCAAAGGTCCAATCCAAGGCCTTAGATTGTGTCACATGAGTGTCAAGGTCCAATAGACAGTTGATTCACTGATGCTAAACACCAACACGACCTCACTGCTGATTGACCTTCCTTTCATCATTCTCTCTCTCGCTCTCTCTCACTCTCTCTCTCGCTCTCTCTCTCTTAATTAATTGAATGAATTCATCTCACATCACAACACAACAACATCATCGTGGGAAAAAAAACAACAAATCCCATCCCTGCAGTGAAAAAGTGCAGAAGCACATTTTCATTCATTTTCCATGCGTCCAATCAAAGTCTCTACATTGTGTCACATGAGTGTCAAGCTCCGATAGACGGTTGAAGGGTGACGAGGGGGGGGGCCCACCTCATCCTTGGCCTTCAGCAGGGCCTCCAGCTCCTCGAGGGACTGTGTGAGCTCGTCCTTCAGGAGGTCACTGGGGCCGTGGCCCCCATGGGCCTCCAACTCTGCCACCTGGTGAAGAACAAAACATAACGTAAACAATCACATATCATGTATTCTTAGAGAAGGTGATGACATAGGTGCAAGTGCCCTTCTTCAACTTAACCCCAGCAAATGAACGTGTTCTATTAAGAGTATTAGCAACCACTGTGGTTATGTTTTAATATTGAGCTCACCATGGTGTGCAAACACTTCTAAACTCCTCCTCTTTCTTTAGCTTGTCTATTTACTGGCTTGTCATATCAGATAAAAGAAAATATTACGATTAATATTTACCATCATAACACACAAACAGTTCCTAGTTTATACTTCGTGTTCGACTCTACTCTGACATTTGGAACAAGACCTTAGAATTAGTGGAAATACTTCAGAATTAGTACCTTAGAAATACTTTGATAAGGGACAACAAGAGATATTCTTTAATAGTAGCAGCAAATCCCAAAAAATTGTTTGCTACTTCATCTAGAGTGTTAACACCACAACCAGAACCAGGACCCTCGACTTCGGACCCCATAACACAGAACCGAAACCAGAAGGACACCTCTAAAAATGGCCCCCCTGCCTCTGTGGAAGTCTGTAGATGAGGGGCCGAATTATTTTTAACCGTCTATGGTTGGGACGGGAAGATGAAATGGGAGAGAGAGAGAGAGAGAAGAGAGAGAGAGACACACACAGAGAGAGAGCAAGAGAGAGACACAGAGAGAGTGAGAAAGAGAGAGAGAAAGAGAGAGAGAGAGGAACTG
>OMNO01078146.1:0-10857 GCA_900303215.1 Trachyrincus scabrus | reverse complement strand
ATTAGCCTATAGGGCTACTTTGTGACCATTTTCTAAGTGTTTGCACCCAGCCACGACCCTGCCACTTTATCTGTTAGTTTTTATTCTCTGGGTGCACGCTTGTCCATATGTTACTTTAATCGTCGCTATAATTCTTAAGCAACGGGGCTCATGTTTTATTAGTTCTGAGTTAAAAAAACGAGGGAGAGAGAGGTTGAGAGGGAGGTTGAGAGGGACAGAGAGAGAGAGAGAGAGAGAGAGAGAGAGAGAGAGAGAGAGAGAGAGAGAGAGAGAGAGGGAGAGAATGAGAGGGACAGAGAGAGAGAGAGAGAGAGAGAGAGAGAGAGAGAGAGAGGCATGTCTCTCTGGGTCTCCCAGGCTCAGCACAGCAGAGCCTGGGTACCAGATAAGGCCAAAGCTGCCTGTGTAATCCCCACCACCACCACCACCACCACTACCACCACACTCCTCCTTCATAAAGCTTAAAGTCAATACCCCACCCAGAGGAAGACGTGACTGCCTCCAGGGTTGGGGGGGGGAGGCATCCATCTTGGAGAAGGGTGGGGATAGGATATAGGGGTGGTTGTGGTGGTCTCACATCATCGTGGAATGAAGAAGAAACAGTTGAGGTGTTATTTGGTTGTTTTATTTAAATCATCATAAATCTGGAAATGGGTTCGGAGAGAATTAGCTCTTCATTTCAATGGTCAAATATTTTTGTTTAGAGATGTTCTACGGAGATATAAATCAGTGAATAACATAGGGCGATAGGCTTCTAGATGTTTTAATTAGAGAACACACACACATTGAAATGTGTCCCCAACTAGCGATTCTTTGCTACGTCAAAAGGGACATCCGCCTTTTGTCTACACAGAGACTGGTGTGTGTGACTTTTCTCTCAGCTTTAACCAAAAGCACCACATAAGTGAGGAGAGATTGCTGAGATACGAGATGCTTGTCTGGTGTGCGACTCCCACTTTCAATACCACCCACAGCCCAGCATCTGTCACCCACGGTCAGACACCAAATTCTATTATTCCAGAAAAAATAAGCATTTTTTTGTTTAATACCATGCTTATTTTGTATTCGTATTGTATTTGTTCGATCTGCATAACAAAACACCCTGCGGGTGCGAGCAGGAGACATTTTGTCACTGTTACTACAATAAGTCATTTGGTGCCTTTTCCAAGGCACGTCGACATCACAACGAAGGGACACCGGCAGCGAGGTGTGTGTGGATGTGTGGAGCTCCGTCTGGGCAGCGGTTGATGATGATGGCCGCGTCCGAGAGAGGGTTAAGCTTCTCGGGGACGTATAACACCATGCGCTTGGCGCATTTCATATACAACATCCCTCATTATAACGCTCATACACAACCACGGTACTAGCTTTAAAAAAATGATCACAAAGTTGCCGTCGGTCGTAAGCCAAGCCTTTCTCTTGTACCAATTACAGGAGAAGCCTCGCATGTACGTTTTACCTTTTTCGCTAGCCTGCTGTCTGATTTTGATGTCAGGTTGATCCGGCCCAAGCTCGTTGACTTGTAGTGTCTCCGCCAAAGTTCTCCTCGC
This sequence comes from Trachyrincus scabrus, assembly GCA_900303215.1. Classification (NCBI taxonomy): domain Eukaryota; kingdom Metazoa; phylum Chordata; class Actinopteri; order Gadiformes; family Macrouridae; genus Trachyrincus; species Trachyrincus scabrus. The sequence goes on along the minus strand of OMNO01078146.1, from coordinate 9,307 downwards.
AAATGGATTTTGGAGAAGAGATCTTATTGAATTTGGGGGCGGCTGAAATCCTGTGTCTTGAGTCTCCACGTTCATCATTGTCAATGTCAGTAATGTCAGGTGTCCCTACTCCACCACCGACTGACTGCTTCGGGCGATAAATTACTCACCCTTTCAGCATCAGATTCGAGAACGCTGATTGGCTACATTTATGTTGCTATGTGCATATCCTGTCAGCAATTGGCTGCGCTGCTGCACTGACCAGAAGAGATATTGAGAGAGGGGATGAACAGGATCGCAGATTTTACCCCAAACATAATTATTTATATTTTATATATTACACGTTATTGTGCATTTTATACTTAAAATATTGTTTCTTTGAAAAATAAAAATAAAAAAACACTTTCCACCTGGAAGGGCGGCCAGCCTCCACTGGTCTCGTGAGTGAAAGAGTGGATAATGTTGTCACACACTAATTTTAAAGCTAAGGTAGGAACAACCTATTTTAGGAATCTTAATTATATATAATTGGTGATTCATCCATTGCTATAGAGACGGTTGTGTGTTTGACCTGAATATGTGGGCAATGAGAGGTGTTGTGGAAATTCTTAAATAAAGAGAACAGACTTGGGTTGCCTTTGTATTTTTTGGTTTGTATTGCAATACAGGAGGAACACATTCACAAGCAATTCAGAAGTGTCTCTCTCCGAACTAAAGATTCAGAGGGTAGTTATTATACAGTTGGTTAGGTAAACATTTTGGTGGCAATCATTTACTATATGTCCATTGTCTTGTCACCGGTCAATAGTTAATGATAGGATGTAAGGATATCCAGTAAGTAACTAGGCTTGTGGTTTTCTTCACATTTAATGGTTTAACTACTACATTCATATTCTAACACACAATGTTAATATTTCGATTACATTTCCCTCTTTTTAATCATTTAAAATCAAACTGAACATTAGAGTTCAATGAGTTTACATTTAATTTTTAGCTCTCTGGGCATTATCTTACCTCGCACAGGGACAACCAGAGCCCCCCTGTCAGTTATCATCCAAAATGTATCACTTAAAAGAGCCACATACTTTAAATGAAACCACAAACCTCTTGTCCCTCATTTGACTAGGGATGAGTAAAAGTCCAAAGGGTAACCTACAATATTGCAGAACAACACACTGTGTAAAAACCCTATTGATGCTAAATTCATAAAAACCTTATGTGCTTGAACACTATTAGTTAACAGCAGCCATGCATCTTAAACATCGGTTTCTGAATCAATAGAGGAATTTTATCCTGGAGGAATCCAAGGGGAAATGGGATACAAGTCAGGAACAGATTCAGGGTCATATTCCTGAGACAATAGGGCATATTAAACAGAACACACATAGCAGTGGTCAGTGAATCGGTACCGCATATTAGTCCCAAAGATATGGTCATAGTTTTGATCTTCCAAGCGAGTGATTGCTCGTTTGGTTCTGTTATGCTCTTGAGTGACAATTTGTGTGGCGTAATGCAGTTCATTCTTATCGTCATGCGGGTCATGATGAAGCCAGGATGGGGAATACGATTATGATGATGGAGAGGAGTAGCAGACATGCAACCCTTCCTCTCATGGAGCATCCATGGTATCGGAATGGGCGCCCTGCTCCTGGTCTCGCCATGTTCTTCTTGCCCGTCCGAGGCTGATGCAGTAGTCAGGTGTAGTTCTCGGCAGTCCGAGGCCGATGCAGTCGGCAGGTATAGTGCTCATCCTGATTCTCCTCCTGGTCGGTGGTGGTTGTTCCTAGGCCCTCTGGTACATTTCGGTAGTGTGATGCATGGATCCAAGTGGCTCTTTCTGCCACCTTTACTGGAGAGGCTGTAGGTTAGCAGTACTTGGTAGGGTCCCTTTCACCTAGGGGAATTCCACCTGGTTCGCCTTAGGTCTCAGACCACCACCACCTTGTCTCCTAGCTAGATGGAGTGAGGTCCGTCCTTTGGAGCCGACAGGGCTGCTTTGACCTGTTGATATACGGTGCTCACGAGATTAGACATCCTCCGGCAGTATGCCACCACGCATTTGGTATGGGTGTTGAGTGTGCAGATGTGTGTTTTCTCACCTCTTCCGATGTTTGTTTTGTGCACACAAGACATTTTTTGCAAAAGTTTTCTGCAAAGGTTGTGAACCCCGTCCCAGTGTTGATTTACCATACTGTACATCCCTCCTTTTGACACATGGTCAACTTTGCCATATAAGGAAACAACTTTACTGGCAAACATGGTCATGCAGATGGGCCTAGCCAGACACCATCCATGTCAAGAGTACCCTGGCATTTCCACTTTCCTCATTCCTGAGTTGTAGACAAGGCCTTGTTTGAGTGTGACAGCAGGTGAAGCGTCATCAGGAAGAGGGGAAGGGAAGACATAAGAAGGGGAGGGGCAGGGGCTGCCACGTCCGCCCCCACGTTTCCTTTAGAAACATTCATTATGAATGTGTGGCTTGGAGGGAGCCAATTGGCTGATCTGAGTCCGATGACACCCCACAAGTGGGCAGGGCTTGGGGAAATCAACCTACAATCATCCTGAACCCTTGACAAACCTTTCAGGACACACCACCATGGGGAGTTATGCACCTTTTGTGATATGTCACGCCCACTGCCACGCCCCCTTTGGGCTGATTGGCATTTAAAGTGAATCACTTCTTCTCTTGCCCATAACTAACCTACCCACCAATTTGGTGCAAATCCGCGCGACACAGCGAAAACATAACCTCCTTGGTGGAGGTAATGAGATCCAAATGTATCTAGATACAAATTACTATCTTGTATTATTATCAAGTTTTTTTCACTCGGATCAAATACAAATTACAAAATACCCCAAAAGTAATTTAAATATGTAATTTAAATAATGTCAATCTCTGTCTGTGTCTTTCCTTCATGCATTTTAGCTTTCTTTACCCATAAATTGAACACTTTCTTTCCTGTGGCCCTGGCGTGGCAGCGGTTGCATGCACCCTGATTGCCTGTAGACAAGGAAGCTGTGGGAAACCTAGAGAGTGCATCGGCATTGGCATTTTCCTTCCCACTCCCAATACTCAAAGACATAAGAGGCTAGTTGGGCCACCCTCCTCTGCTCTATAGCGCCCGGCTTAGCAGTCTGTATATGGGCAACCAGGTTATTGTCTGTAAAGAACGTGAACTTGGTTCCAGTCAGGTAGTCTCTGAATTTTTATTGCCCATTTCAATGCTAAAAGTTTAAAAGAGCTGTAGTTGGCATCGTTCTGTTGGGTGGGGTGTAAACTGTGTAAAAGGCTATAATGCATTCACAGCCATCCTGTAGTTGAGCCAGCACCGTGCCCACACCTTTGTTACTGGCATCGGTGTAGACTATAAAGGGGAGGGAAAAATCAGCAGAGGCCGATACTGGGGCCTGCGTAAGGGCTGCCTTCAACTGCTGAAATGCTATTTGGCACTCCGCCGTCTAGTTAACCTTAGCGGATCCTGACCTTTTGTCTGCGGGGATGCCCACTATCAAACTATTCAACGGTCGTGCTATTTTAGAAAAAACTGAAATAAAAAATCTATAATAGCCTGCTAGATCCAAGAAGGCTCTAACCTCCTTAATAGTGGATGGTGCAGCCCAATCTACAACCGCAGAAATCTTCTCTGGGTCAGGCCGTGGTGAACCATTCTGTTTGGTGAGGGACATAAGGGTCTACTTAATCCTGGGGAGGGGGAATGCATCCTTGTGAGTTACAGAGTTAAGCTTCCAGCTGCCGTCCTTCTTCCTTACCATTACAATGGGTGCAGCCCGGGGGCTAGCACTCTCTCGAATGATTCTACCCTCAAGCATTGATGACAACAACGTTCCCATCTCTTTGTAGGTGGGAGGGGTCTAAATATTTTCCTTATGGGGTTGCTACCCCCTGTAGGTATTCTGTGCTGCACAATGTCAGTTCTGCCAAAATCTTCATCATTTAGGGCAAAAACTGGCTCCCATTTTCTAAGCAATTCAGCCAGAGCTTTTTGTTGTTGGCTATTTAGGACCTCGACCACACCGCTACCGTCCATAGTCAGGCTCAGGTCCCGGGCTCCATGCACATCCACCTTATCGACCTGAGAGAGTCTTCCCAGCTTTGGTAGCTTGGTAGCAGCCTATGGCTAGGAACAGGAATTCTTCCAGTTCTTACAACAATCAGCATCCTTGCCACTCCAACTGCACCTGGCTCAGTGAGGGCCTCCAGCAGCCCACAATAGTCCTGGCCACTTAGGCGTGACGGGGCCCTTCCCCACACAACAATTTAGCTCCAAGCTGGAACATGTACCCCCTGTCTGCTAGCAGGGCGGACATATCCAAGGAATCCATCCCCACTGGTGGCAACTGTCCTTTGGCAGGAGGCATAGGCATTTTTCCAGGCATGGTGAGAGGTAGGGTTATGGCAAGCTAAAGAAACTGGCCTCTCTGGGTTTTGAAATAGTAGATTCCAACATGCATTAATGATATTCATGCCAACAATGAGGGGATTAGAAGAGCACTCATCCTTTACAATAACTACTCCACGTTGAGTCATCATGGCATACCCTACATCTCAAGGCCATCTTTGAGAGTCAAGACTGTGTTTTTCCTACTCCATTCTGGTGGTTCTAGCAGTAAGGTCTCTTGCATTAGTGTCACTTAACAGTCAGGCTAACCGCATTTATTCCAAGTTCTACCGTTGGGCATTTTCCAATGAAAGCTGCTGTGCCCCTAGTTGTTTGTTATTATTCCCTAACCCAACTGCTTGGACCCAAGCAGTAGGGCTGACTAGTTTCAATCAGATGTACATCCTATAATTCCCCTACAAAAACGTACAATATGTCCAGACAGTGGCGGCATATGGGCTTACCTCTATTATCCCAGCTATTAGGGGAGCGTATCAGCATGCCTTCGTTCAGCCTGAGGTTGGTTGGCCGTGTTGGGGTGATGTCCATATAACCCAGTAGGGGAGGGTTCTCTTATCGTAGGTTTTAACTCCTTCAATAATTCCCCAGTCATGTCCTTCATCTGGCCTTTAACTTCCTCCTTGATCTCTCATTTCAGGGCTTGCCTCCAGTCAAGTGTTACGCCACGCCACCGCAGAACAAGTTACCTCAGGCCACTTCCGCCCCTGCAGATCTTCATCCAGCAGCAGTGCTTCCTGTTGCACCTCGTCAAAGGTTCCACCTGGTGTTTGTCGAACATGGGATTTTAGAGCCTGGAGGAGGGGGCCCGCCTCGAGGCCCAACAGGAATTGATCCCACAACTGAGAGTCATTGGGGGTCCATCTGGGGGTCTCTGGGCTGTTGTAGCCTGCAATACAGTTCCTGTAAGCACAATATATAATCCGGTACAAATTCATCTGGCCTTTGTACACAACTAAAGAAATGGGATCCCAATACAGGAATAGGGGTCCTTACTGTATAGTAAGGACCCCTGTATTGTAACTCCTGTACTTCTAAAAGGCCATTCAATTGCTCTTCCCATTCATTATATTTAGGCTCACTACCAGGACCTTCAGATTTGGGCACCCAGGGTGCACCAGGGTAAATTGGCATCATGTTTGCTGCCCACAGAGTACTGATACACTGCTCCCAAGTCTCAGGATCCTGCTGAAAACGGCAAATGTGTCAGGTTGGCCAATATACGGTTAACACGACAACACCACCTAGGTGTTATACTAGAGCCCTAGGAGCTCCATTAATGGACTCTATTTTAAGCACAAAAGCTTTGTTTGGGAGGGAAGAGCAGTGTAGCAAATACTAAGGAGGAGGCAGAGTATCAATTTATTTAACAACATAATTTTAAAATGTCTGTGCACAATGTAAAAAGCCGCTACGAATCCCTAAGCTGTTCGGCTATAGTGACTCTCTGTAATCAGCGCCGTCCTTTTGGCCGCTTCACTCAGCCGCTTCTTCCTCCCCTGTTCCAGCTTTGCTGCGGAAAACAGGGAAACTGGCTAGCATTATTTGCTGGAGTAGTAAACTAATAGTTTCATTATATAGTCTTGTTGTCGGGGCTAACCCACAGCCTAACAATAGCTATTGTGTATTAACAAAATAAATATAAATATATATAGATTCTCTGGAAGTAGGGGTAGGGGTCTGACTAACGTTAATACCTGGAAAACAATCAGTCACATCCACAGACTCCTATATAATGAAACTATTAGTTTACTACTCCAGCAAATAACGCTAGCTAAATTGCGCGGTACACAGTTAAGCAATATTACACGAGAGGGTATGCTTTACCGTTATTATGGTCAAGACCAAGGTACTTGAGCAGAGTTCCGTAAGGGCCGAGTTGAGTTGCTCCACTCCACCACCGAAGAAGAAACCTTTTTTAGGTATTTGTGCAAAATGTAAAATTTGGATTCATAAATATGCATACAAATATGCATACTTTTCATTCAAAAGTCAGTTTACAAGACACAAATGACTCCTATTAGTATAAATAATTATGAGACAAATCTCTCTCCATACATTTCCCTATACGACAGGTTGAGCAGGTCAACGCCCACTCCTGCATTGGCTGGCTATGCTGGCCATGTCAGTCACTGAGCCAATCAGCCAAGGGTTCGGAGTTCACAGGTAATTAAAGAATATAAAATAATCTTGCAACAAAGCACACTGCAATTGATTGGGAATGAGATGCAATTCAAAACTAAAATATCACTGCAAAATAAGTCATCAAATGCAAAGCACAGCAAACATAATATATACAATATAATTGATGCAAAATCAAACTAAAGATCAAGATCAAACAAGAGATCAATGAAATGAAGTCCGGCCTGTGACATGTATATCCACAAACGTAGACCCAAGTTAATATTACAGTTCTGCCGGTAAATGTCATAAAAAGTTGAAAGTGACATCTGAAGAGCATACTGATTAACTGCCTTATCTCCGATTGCAGAGCTCCAAAGTGTTTGCAGTAATCAGATGTTGAATTTAACGTTTTAATCCATGCATATGACATCAGCTCATGCAAAGCGCTTCATCACATAATTGCAAACAAGTAAATACAATCATGGGCAAATGTTTCTGCAGAAATACCTGCAATTCATTAACTTTTTTGTTCTATTTAACATTTAGATTAGTTTAGATCGTTCAGTGAATTAATGTGGTCTGTTTGTATGTGATATGTGTATATATGTGTGTGTGTGTGTGTGTGTGTGTGTGTGTGTGTGTGTGTGTACGCGCTTGTGATATGTGTCTGTGTGTGTGTGTGTGTGTGTGTGTGTGTGTGAGGGGGGCAGTTTTTCCCGGGGAACCAGACGTTCTCCGACGGCAACACTGACAGGTCCACGTGTTTCCGCATTAGTCGCCTTTCCGTCTAAATGGAGGGCAAATTGATGTAAATAAATGTAGCCTGTCGCCCTGCTCTGTCCACTTTCTTGAAGCACCCTCTGTTCTCGATTCAATACAGCCTCACACTCATTAGCACTAATGGTCACATCAAAGCGCCCAGAGACTGTGTGTGGGAGCCGGGGTCTGGTCCACGTCCTGTGATGTGAGATTCTGCTCAGGGCCCGTGTCAAGTCTTATACGATGTATACAATGGACGGGTTATGGGTAGGGCTGTGCAATAAATCTGTATTATCGTTTATCGTCTTTGAATGGTAGATTGTAGATACTGACTCATCGTGATACCCAGTTTTATGGTATACATTAATTACGATGAGAAGATATGCCCTTAAAATGATCAAATATGAGGCTTTAAACTTCAGTGAGAAAGGAAAACTAGTTTTAGTCTGATACCGTACTTTAAATGTCCATATACTTGTGTAATGACCCTCGGTTAGATTGTTTAGAACGGTATTCTGAATTAGAAGCATATCGTGATATTTATAGTTATCGTGTAAAATTCCCCATAACTATCGTGATGATAAATGTTTCCATATCGCACAGCCATAGTAGCCAAGGGTTTAAGGGAAACGCCTTTTCCCATATAGGGTGAATGATCACCCTCTACCCTATATGGGTTCACGCGCATCACGCGCCAGCTCTGTTACGCCGGGAACACGCCGGACACGGAGGGAAAAGGAGTCGGAAAACGGCGACGATTCAGCTTGAAGGAGTAAAGCCGTTCACACCAGGCTCGAATTTCTACGCACCGCTCGCTCGCTCTCTCTCTCGCACACTCTCTCGCTCACTCTCTCGCTCTACTTGTGTGCGTCTCTCTCTCTCTCTCTCTCTCTCTCTATTCAATTTCAATTTCAATTTGAAGCTTTATTGACATGAAAAGACAGTGCTGATATTGCCAAAGCAAACGTATATGAACAGACAAAAAAAACAATTTCCAACAATATGGAAGTACATGCCACAAGTAACAGGGCAGCACAAGTAAGAACAGCAATGAATGAAAAAGTATTATGTATACTTTAGTATGTTGTCTATTAAAATGCACATGCATATATATACATCTCTCTCTTTCTGCTTGTGTGCGTGTGCCTGCTCGTCTCTCTCGCTCACAGACGGTAAAAGTTTAGACACAACTCAGAAATACCATCAATCAGGGTGTTTTATTTTGAAATTTGTTATATTTTGGAAATTGATCGGATGCTCTATGCCGTTCCTGTGTCTGACCTCCTGCCCAGCTTGACACATTCGCTCACGAATCGAGAATCTCAGAGCTGCCGCCGAAACGGTCGCTGAAGGCTGCGGACATTCGGCTTTCCGCGGCCGGTGTGAACGGCCACATTGGTTAACATGGGCGCCGAAAGGCGACGAATGCCGACGAAAATTCTTTCGGCGCCGTTCCGCGTCCGGTGTGTTTCCCGGCGTTAGGAGGCGAGAGCCACACTTTACACATGGAGCTGCTCTGTCTGCTGCTGTGTGTCACTTCACTCAAGTGGCTCCATCCCTTCTCAGCGCCAGCCTGCCACGTGAGTGTGAGCTATTGTTCAACCCGAGAGATGGAAATGTGATGGAAATGGTTCACATAAGAGGGCATAGTGGGCGGTTATCGGGAGCCCGTTAGCTCCTTCTGATGCGTCCGCTATTGTTTCAGACACACAGTGCATTCCTGAGATGTTCACCAAAGGACATGAATAGAAACCCGGATTAGATTACCATTCAAATTTAAAGTTTTTTTTTTTTTTTTTTAATGTGCGACTCCAACTCCATTGACATGCTGATTGTTCACAGTGTTTAATGAGGATGCCTCTGACTCGTCGGTACCTCCTGAATTAGCTAGCCTACTGGATTGAGCTTGGGCTTAGAAGGGAAGTAAATAATATAGTAAATAAATACAAGAAATGACAGACCGTCTCCATGCTGAGAAAACAAAGTCTGGGTTGAGTATTCAAAACTCTTCATTTCAACAAACAACA
>OMNO01078103.1:1673-13212 GCA_900303215.1 Trachyrincus scabrus | reverse complement strand
TACACACAAAACCACGCAATTGGTCGAAATCCAATTAGATTTTCTCTCTCCGTAGAGATTGCTCTTCATGATGCGATGAATGAAAATGCGAAGACGTCCAACACTAATCCGGTAGTCCCTGGCCACTCCCCCTTTAAGGGTGAATGCATTGAAAGGGGAAAATGTCGTCCTTTGAACGTTACTCTCACTCCATGCCGAACACACAACATTTACAACGGTTACACCGCGGTCAATACTTTGATTCTGATTGGTCAATAACGGGACACCTCTGCCTTTCAACAGTTTAAAATCAATGCGCTACAAATCGTACATTAAAAACAACACAACTATCGACCGGATGTTTACTTGGCAACACAAAAACAATACGCTCAAAGCGTTGCGGAATAATATTTTAGTTTCAGCTGATTAAGTCGATAAAAAAAACCCAGTAACGTTATAGATGAAAGTAACTCATATCTAATCATTGCTGGTGGTATAAGCAGAATAAACCACTCTGTTGTACATTATGTTCCATCGTGGTTTATTCCTTACTCAGGACACACCGGTGCCCCCAATGGGCATGTGCCCATTGGGGGCGTGGCCGTTGGGGGCGTACCCGTTGGGGGCGTGGCCATTCGGAGTGCGTGCCCATTCGGCTGCTTGCAGCGTTGTCGGGGGGCGTGCCCGTTCACTGTTCGCTTGTTTATTCAAAGTTGATTAATATGAAACGTTACACTACACTACCAACACGGTGTGACGTCAACTCACACACCTTCTGACACAGCGCCCCCTCGGTCCAAACAACTCCACGTGGATTTCTCGAGAACCGCGCCTCCAAACAACCTCACACTCAACACTGTGGTTCCTCGGGCCATGAGCAATACGGATGAACACACACACACACACACACACACACACACACACACACACACACATACACACACACACACCTTCAAATACATATGAAGACGGCGGCTGCATTTCATGGGGGCCGCGTGACCCGCTCTTGATCTGGTTGAACACGGAGGACTTTCCCCGGGGTGGGGGGGTTCGAGACAAATCAGACTTTCACTCTTAGAAGAACTTCTACTCTCTCCTTTTTTTCTAATCCTGCATGCTATTTATAGTTGTTTTTTTTACCAGCTCTTTTCTTAATGTTTCGATGCGGAAGTCAATCCCCCCCCACCCCAACCCAACCCATGCATTTTCTACTCCCAAATTTCAACTCTGACCCCGTTTAACCTTGAGGCAATACATTTACACAGTGAAATTAATATTTGTTTGTAAATTGATTTCTAGAAGAAGAAGAAGAAGAAGAAAAAAGTATTTATAGATGTGGAGAACTGTGTGAATTTGGTCATGTCATGATTGGAATAGACCATGTCTCCGTCCATCTAGAACATTTATGTGTGTGTGTCTTGAGTGAACTGGTTGAGTCCAGAGTTTGGTCCCCTTTACTTAATCTTGGATTCAGTGATGGGTTTTATGTATGTAGTATGTATGTGCGCGCATGCATGCGTATGAGCTGTAAAACGACCTCAAGCCAGTGCATAGACTTCAAAGAGGCGGAAGATGAAATACTTTATTGATCCCGAAGGAAATAAGAAGCTGATTGCTATTCACTGGACAGGTCCTAGGATATTCTTGTGCCTGTACATGCATTTTCAAACTCTGTCCACCATGTCTTTGAGTTGTGCTGTGACCACAGGGAAGTTTAAAGAGGGTGTCTCTGTACTTAACAACCTGTATTTAAATGTGTTATTTCCTCCGTAGCTACACTGCTAACTACAATGAAACATTTAGTCTTACCCCACATCTTGTTTTGTCCCCCCCCCCTTCACTCACTGGAAGCCAGGCATGAATGAGGTCAATAGAGCAGCCACTGTGAATTGTTGTCAAAAGTAAAGGCTGATGTTTTCTGTATGTGTGTGTATCGTGTGTGTGCGCGCATCTGGACACGGGGTAATCATTTGACCCCATGTCCGCCTCATTCCAATGTGTTACATTACAATAACGGAGTACTCAACTACTTTGGGCTTGGTGACATTACAAGAGGTGGTGTCTTGCTAAGAAAACTGACCGGACTAATTTCGTAACCACGCTAAGCTCGCAGTGTAAAAAATGGACGTTTAGACGGACAGGGCAATTGATGTTACTTTATAGAGTAAATGATTTATAATAAAGTATTCAAACAAATGTGTTTTTGTTTGAAGTAGTTCATGCAGCGTTGTGTCGAGCATCGCCACAATGTGTTAAATCTAATTAAGATAGTAAGCTGTGATTTATTTATTTCAACTACAGCTGTTATACAGAGAAACGCACCACTGCCACCTGTGCTGTCTCCATTACCTTTGAATCCAAGTCATCCAACTTCAGTACGAGCCGGAGGTCACCTGCTTGTTTAATATAGCAAAAACCAAATCCGTCGGTACACTGGTTGGTTGTGGTACATTACCACGTGTATATTACGGTTATGCGTCTTATTTATTCAATTAATGTAATTGCTATCGTAACTCGCATGTGGTCAGTATCATCCCGACTCAGAGGTGAGTATAAAGACGTTTATTGAGGGTATTGAGATTATTGACTACGTCAATGGATGACAATAACATCGAACTGAATCGTATTTCGCAACAACGCTTTAACGTTATAACCATAGGTTTGGACGGACACCGCAATCGAGGCTACTTTACAGTGTAAATTATTTATAATAAAGCAGAACACACGAATTAGTCAACCCGATGCTATAGAACTGCGACCTTTTAGCTTTTATATTGTGTATTCCCAATTTAGATGTTGTTATATCACATGTATGATTTCACCGGTAAATTCCTATAGTGATTCAGTGCGGTTGTAGCCCCTTCGATAGCTCAGTTGGTAGAGCGGAGGACTGTAGCGGATACATGGGAATCCTTAGGTCGCTGGTTCAAATCCGGCTCGAAGGAGGTCAATCTTTTTTCTGTGTATCGGGAAGTTTAATTTATTTAGATACCATATGCATTCGTATTCGTGAATCTTTTAATATTTAACGTTATATGGACATAAATAAGCTCAATAGATTACTTCAAATTTCAGCTGTGCTCCATTTCAATGAATATCCACTTTTGACACCAGTACAATTAAATACAAGTCAGCTATAGATACTGTATATTTACATTTAGAGACAATATAATTTGTCTTTTATGTTTATTTTCCAGACATTTTGGAGAGTATGCTACATTCTTTCGAGGATTCAGTAAATAGTCTTCATTCATTCAGTCTACCTAATAATGATAGATTATTGTATTTATAAAATATTCTCTATATTCTATCAGCCCGTCAGTAGCACTTCTGACTCCTCTGCCATGTCCAGCACTGTCCAGCAAGCACCATGGCAAGGAGGACACGTCACCCGCCCACAGTCCCAGGGTGTATATTGAGACGGTCTCTCTTCTGTCTCTTCCTTGCTCTCCTGTGTCCACAACCACCTCAACTTCCTCTATTCCATCGGCCGCTGCTAGAGCTGTGAGAAACCCTTCAATGAAGTTGTTTTCTTTACAACTGATATTAAGCGTGAGTGCTGTGTGGCACCAGGTGCGTCTGACAACAGGACGCTTCAGAAACCTGAATTTACGGCAGGTGTGGAGAGCATGACACGTTGTGTCCAGTGGCCAGACAGCCCCAAAAAGGAGAAATGGTAGAGCGCTCGCTTAGCATGCAAATTTTATTATGATTATTTTGATCCATAGTAGAAACAACTTTCAGAGAAGTATGACAAAAGCTAAATGGTGTCAAACAAGGAAACAAACTGCTGTGAGCAGTGACACAAGGTACATGTCCATGGTACAGTTATTATGTTAACATCGTTGAATATAGCAGGAACGAGTCATTCAAAATAAATACAAAAAATGGACTTGATCGATTCGTCCCAGAACTGTGTCCTTTACGTTGAGTCTTCTGTGTTGTTCCGCAGAAGATGCTCAGCCTGCAGAATAGCAACACGGGTAGAAAACGGGTCAAGCAAGAAATACTTGATGATCCTAGTTGATCCAAGTCAGTTGTTGCACAACCAATTATGTTATGTTTATCTATGTGTTCAATTCACTGTCAGTAGAGCCAAGGAGCTGGGCCGTCATCCTTCCTTGCCCCTGGGGGCCCATAGGAGAGGCGGTGAAGGGAACCAGTCTCGACGATGTTCAGTATGTCATTCATTTTAATTGAACGGATTAATCAAACATTGTTATTTTGTGCTGTTTGTGGTTTGTGGTGTCCCTTTCCTTCACATTTCTGTATTTCTCTGTTAATTTATTCCGTATTTCTGTTTCTGCGTCCTCATATGACACAGAGGAGGGCTGATCTGCACGCTAGGCACGCTTCGGTTCTAGCTACTCGCCTACCTTTGCATTGCATGAGAAACACCTTGTAGATGATATGTGATTTGTAAATGTGTACCAAATAGTCGATGGGATCTTCCGGTTTCACGGCGCAGCAGTCTAGCATGGCCTGGCTGACGGAGGGCATGACGTATTTCATCAGGTAGTTCCTCAGGGGCAGACAGCGCGCCTCCAGCAGCTCACACTGTTGTCTCTTCACCTCCGCCATGTTCCTGTTCTAAGGAACACCAGTAGAAAATCTGTCACTTTTGGCTGCTGCTGCTGGAAGAAGATCTAGAGTGTATAACTTTGGACGCTTAATATCACTGAAAGCGGTGTAATGTCCTGGTAGCAGTGTAATGTCCTGGTAGCAGTGTAATCTCCTGGTAGCAGTGTAAAATCCTGATATAATGGCAGAAGGTGCTTTTGTGTAAGTCCTGCTGTGCATTGCTTTAATTGTTAAGACTTCTTGACAAATTTGAGACACATTTGATGAGAATGTATATAGGAGGTGGAGTGGAGTTTGTCATATTGTGTACCGAATATACTGTACATGGCAAATAATGACAATTGGTTCAGAGTTCTCAATTAGACTGTCCTTGTTGTCTATATTGTATCACGTTGTCTGCATGAACACACTGCCTCTAGGGGGCGGCATTGAGTTACAGTCCTAGCACAACAGAGTTGTTGAGTGTAGTAAGCTGCCTGTTGTCTCTGCCTTGGTCTCTTTCATTGGTACAGAACACGCTTTCATTGGTTCAGAACGCTCTCCCTTCTCATTGGTTCAGAACGCTCTATCTTCTCATCGGTTCAGAACGCTCTACCTTCTCATTGGTTCAGAACGCTCTACCTTCTCATTGGTTCAGAACGCTCTACCTTCTCATTGGTGCCGACTCTCCTCTCTGCTTACCCACTCCTCGTGCTGTGTGGCCAGCTCGCCCAGCCGCTCCTCGTCTCTCTGCCTCTTCTCGACAGCCTCCAGGGCCAGCCTCTGCTGCCGCGCCTCCGCCAGGCTGCGAGCCTCCGCCTCCCGCTCCTCCTCACTAGGGCCGTAGTTCTTGGGCTCCCCCACCGCCTCCGTTATCTTCTTCAGCGCGTCCGTGCACTCGGGGTCATCCGTGGTCACCTCTGTGGCGGTGAACATTTTACGTTTTTACCGTTTCATTCATGTCCCATCTTGGGCTATGTTTTCCTGTTTGACAGACATGATTATTATACCAATTTCATACGTTTACATTTACATTTATTCCTTTAACGTGGCATTCACGGATTTACCGTGTTCATGGATTCAATCCAGTCTTGCATTTCCTTATCTCACAATTTAGTTCTTGTGTTGTATGCCAATTCATAAACGCATATTTAGATCAAATGTCAAATGAGCTGAACGCAACACTTGTCTCACAGAATGGACACGTATTCATCCATTCCCACGTAATATTGCACATTTGGCGGGCCTCACCGATGTGCTCCGGGTGGATCTCGAGTTCGTCAAAGTAGTCCCAGAGTGTTTCCTCCAGGCCGCTGGCGCCCCTGTACCGGGAGAGGCGGGCAGCGAACGCCTCTCGAGTGTATCCCATCTCCTCGGCCGCGCTCTGCGGCAGACCGCGCACTCTCTCCGACAGGAACTCGTCCGACGCGTTCAGGACAAAAACATGCTCTGTGAAAGCGTTGGGTTATAAAAGCTGTAGGTAGCACTGAGACCTGTGTCTGTCTGTCTGTCTGTGTCTGTGTCTGTGTGTGTCTGTGTGTGTGGTGTAGTTCTGAAGGAAAAGCATGTTTATTACTTCTTAATAGGTAAACGCATAGCTGTGTTGAAAAACCATAAAGAAAAAATTCTTTGTTGTATTTCTTATATGGTCTGACATGAATGTTTCACCGTAGCATTTTCTACAACCAAATAAAAAGCTCCATGTGAACACGGGTATCGAAGCATTGACACATGTTTGGCAACACGGCCATGCGACAATCTGTCTTTCTGAAATGGTGTCAGTTTCCTATCAGGTGGATAAGATTATACAGTTATATAATATACGATTGTGGAGTGTGTGTGTGGTTGGTGGCTGGTTTAAGCAGCCTCACCTGGTCTGAATCAGACTGATTAGACTCTGGGGCTGGGTGAGGCTGCACACCTGTGGTGCTTTGGCCAATCAAGGCCCACAGGTTAAACCAGCCACCAGCACACACACTCAGGAGGAGCGCTAGCATGTCAGCACGTACCACCTGCTCTGCCTGTTCAAACTACCTCAAACAATACCTTTACAATAAACCGGTTTAATCATCATCTGCCTGTGTCCTACTGTTGGAGGAGCCCTGAAAAGCCACTGTAGTTGGCATGTGGCAGGGGAAACTGCCACAATGATCATACTCCATCAGTATGTCCATGCATGTGGGATGCTGACCAACCTGGGGTGATTCTCTTGTTGTACACGGGCACTTTGGACTTCCCATCCCCGCTATCGGACTCCTCATCTGGTCAGGACAAAAACAAAAGCATAGACTAGGATTAGACGGAGAAGATATTGTTCAGAGCAGTACGACCTCACAGAACGGACGTATCATTTAGAGCCTACCGAAGAAAATCATCTTGGCTTGCTCGTAGGTCTCAGGGAAGCCCTCCAACACGAACCCTTGATTCGTACACGGCTTGGAGTTTAACTTGTCTTGTAAAATGTGGACAATTAGGTGGTCAGCCAATCGACCTACAGGGAGAAAGTACAAATACTAACATTTTTAAATGCATGCTCAGTATTCATGTGTTGTTTGTTTCAGCATATGCAGTAAGCGTATGTTTGTGTTGTGTGTCAAATGCTTTTTTCAATGAACAGCTGACCTGCGTTCTTCGCCATGCTGTCCTGAATGGCTTCCAGTTGGTCCTGTGCCACCGCCTGCATCTCTTCGTTATCGTTTTCAGGCTCGTCACCGCCCTTCAATATCTCCTCCTTTTGGAAAGAAATCCTGACTTGTGCATGTTGTTTAAAATTTAAAAAAACTGGTTAAATATGAATGAATCATGAATGAATGAGTAATTTGTGGTAATATGTGGCAATTAAGCTAATTTACTTTACTATATTATTATGAATGATAAATATATAAGAATGATGATAATATTCTCAGTCTACCTTTATAGACCTCTATTTGTATTCACTGTAAGTCGTTTTGGATAAAAGGGTCTGCTAATGATAAATTAGTAGCAGTAGTAGTAGTATGATATATTTACATCATGATGTTTACGCATCATTTCACACTACAGATGCAGTGTTTTCACTAGAGGGCCACAAGTGGCAGACAGACACATCCAACACTGGCCTTCATCACAGATGTGTAATAGTAGGGGTGAGCACAGGTGTTACCTCATGATGTTAACTATGGACACTGGCATACCTACAGACCATAATTAACTTAATGAGCTACTATGCACCTCTGTGATAAAGGCCTGCTCCATCCTGATTGCAACCTACTAGCTGAGTGATCTTTTCCTGGATGACCTCATCAACCTTGATGTGGGGCAGCTGGTAGTGGTCGCACAGCTTCTGCCCGACGGTAGTTTTACCCACAGCCGGAGGTCCGGTGAGGAAGATTCTAATTGGCTACAGAAATTGTGGAAAGAGTTCATAACCAATGCCTCAAACCAAGACCAAACTTAACTGCCGGGGGATAGGAATACAGATTCTGTGTGTACAGTGTCGAGTGTGTGTGTGTGTGTGTTCAGTTACTTATACAAGCAAAGTGGTCCTACATGAAAACATTACGCTGCGGTCCTACCGACATTTGAATCACTTCCACAGGTACCACAACCAGAATCACAGAAAACATCGCGTTACAAATGAAGTCTCAAATGATGTAGCTTATTGCAACCTGCTGTGGGCCTATATTCAGGTACAGGTTTCTACATGTCATTGAGTGCTCACAAGTAGCTGCCTGGTGTGCTTGTACTCGTCCACGATGCGGTCGATGTTGTCAATCATGCCGCTCTCCGAGGTCCAGCGAAGGCTGAAGGTGTCCTTCAGAAGGGTGGCCTCGAGGCGCAGGTCCACGCTCAGGTACTCCAGCTCCTCTGGCTTAAAACGTGTGTTTTCATTACTCACACAATGTCGTCAAGGTGAGTAAAAGTCACTCGAATACATGCTGATGTTTTTCTATGTATTGGCATATCATCAGAATGAATCAGACACAGGAGATCTGAGGTCATTGTTTCTGATGAGTTGCCATAGATATTGTTATCTGCAAATATGGCTGTTGTGTCTGTTTATTGCGTCAATTACTGGATTACCCTATCCATAAAGCTGCAATCAGCAATTTTTGCTGGCCCCACTTTGTTTTGATTACATTGTGTTTTAATTGAGTCTCATGGTTCTCATGTTCGTTTGACTACTGGCCATAGCCGAACGCATGAGAACCATGAGACTCAATCAAAACAAAGTGGGAGAGCAGAAATTGCTGACGGCAGCTTTTAATAACATATATTTGAGACAGACAATATTTTTTTTCCAAGGGATTCAACCTGACGGCAGTGCACCTACCTTCAAAGTGTTCGTGCGTATGGCTTCCTCTTTGGGTACCTTATTGATTTCTCCTGGCCCAAGCGCCTCACTGATCATCTATACAGATATTGGTTCACAGATGAGCATTTTCTCTTTTTCTTTTTTTCCCCCCGTTGACGACCACATATTATCAGTATGCTTGTGTATTATTTAAATGGGATTACCGTGACGATGTCTTCCAATGTGTTCTTGGAGTCGTCCACAGCCAGGATGTAGTGGCGCTTTGGCTTATAGTCAATGATGTTCTGAATCACACTGTGTGTAAAATATGCTCATACGTGTATAAAATGTGTTGTCATTATGATACAAATGTAGTTTCTGAGAGGGAAAGCAATACATCTCACCTTGCAAGGTCATTTATATGTATCATAGGAACGTTGTTGGTGCCAGGGCCAAACAGTGGCACTTTTGCAAACTCCGTTGACCAAGACGCCTATCAAAAAAATAAGAATAAGAAAATAATGGTTAGAAACAATGGTTAGAAATGACAATGTTAGTATTTCAAGGTAAACAGCTACCTTGAAGAAGTAATGGAAGATGTTCTCTCCTCTGCCATACTGAAGACCGCTAGCCACAACATATCCGCTTAGCTTGGACTTCTTCTGCAAGGTAAAACTCAAATGAATGGACATTGAAAGCACCAATGCTAATTATGTGAGAGAACTATTGTTGTTATTAGTTCCACTTCAAATGATCCACAAAGATGGCATTTCTAAGATGGAATTTTTCTGTAGGTTTTGTAGATTATAAAAAACACTGTAATTGCGTATTATATTATATTGCCATTGCCAATATATACATGGGATAGATATAAATGGGATCCGACTCTATTTTACGTATGAATTTATGTATGAATGTTCACAACATCCTTATTAACACTTTCATCCATTTTGAAAATCGGCAAGAAATGATTCTGTGAGACTGAAATGAATTTCAGTGCAAATCCTATTTTGGTTTTATGTACCAAAGACTCGTTCTATTGCTGGTTTAAATGCTCCACGAACCTCCTCTACAAGTGCCTTCTTCCACTACTTACTTCCCTTCCCAGTTTGAGTACAAGCTTCTCCAGGTCACTGTGCTCTTTGAAGCTGGGATGGGGCCTTCTCCTACGGTAGTCATCATCCGTTAGAGGAGCGTCCGCATCATCCTATGGAGAGACAACTATACTGTACTACACATACATATAGCCGGCGATATCTGTTGACTATGAGAACTATTCAAAGCACACTTCTGACCTGATCGAGTGGCTTGGTCAGGGCCCATGTCATCACTGATGACACTACGATGAACATTTTCTGGGACCTGAAGCTCTCCATCTGGCTATGGAGTTCTGTTTGTTGAGGTGAATATGGATAATGCATAATTATTAGTATGGCCGTGTTCGAATTGATTCACTTGCTCCTTCACATTCGTTAATCCCTATATAGTGTACACTTATATAGCACACTATTTGGGGAACAAGTAAGGCAGGGAATAGGGGGGATTCAGACACTAATTATGTGCCGGAAATCGAATGCTAATGCGGAAATGTGCTCATCTGTAGGCCTATGTGCCGACCAGCTCTATTGGATGAATCCAATTACAGTAAAAACCGCTATTCATCATGGGATAAAGTGAGGAAATAAGTGTACATCTGCTCTTATAATACGTCCATCAGTTGTACACTTTTACGGTGAATTATGGGTAACATAGTGCACTATATATAGGGAACCAGGTGCGTACAGTCCAAATTTCGGACCGCACTACAAAACGGTGACGCTCAAAGCGAACCATGTCGGACCCGACCTCTGTCTAAATAAGTACACCTGTCTTTCACTTCGAGACTGAACGTTTCCATGCCTGTTATTGCCCACGTGGCCTCGTCGACGTGTTCCTCGGTTGTGTCTTCTGAGACGTTGTACACCACCACGTCACACTCCAGGAGGCGTCCCAGCAGCTGGTCGCGGCTCGGTGACTGTGAAACACACATTATCATCCTATACGAGGCAGTGAGAACCCAAATACAGGCAATGTGTTTGTTTCCCTTTGATACTTACGGGATACACATCTCGGAGAAAGCTTAACTTCTCCTGACTGGGAGACGACACGGTTCCAACTATTGTGAAGGTTGGGTCCTTGGTTGTGTGTTCATCGTGAGAAGGGTCCTCCTCGTCGGCCTCGGCGTCTCCAGCAGACGCGCCAGCAACGCAGCTGGCCAAATACTGTTGGGTAGTATACGTTATGATACGTTAATCGAGTAGGACTACGTCTCAAAGTAGACTAAAACGTGTCCCAAAATGACGGTAATACTTTATTAGGACGATTACCTCAGCGATACACTTTGAAGAATAGTTGTCAACGTTGTTGACAAAAACTCGTTTCAACAAAACTTGCTCAATTTTGTCCCCCATTTTTTTTCTCTTGTTGCTAAGACCGCAGACGACGCTAAACGGTTGCTAACGACACTTCAGCCAATCAAATGGTCTGGATCTGGACCGAGCCAGTTGCATTCATTTTGCACGTTGGACATTTGTTGTCCAACAACTGCCTAAAACAATATAACACTGTTAAGGTGTATTAGTGCTTCAACATCGTTTTTGATAGTAGTGACGTAAAAACTACACTACCCAGCCGAAATTAAACTACACTACCCAATACATACCTTCATATATTTAGGTCCAATATATA
>OMNO01077816.1:0-17350 GCA_900303215.1 Trachyrincus scabrus | reverse complement strand
TCTATATGAATGTTATGTGACTGGTCTATATGAATGTTATGTGTCTGGTCTATATGATGTTATGTGACTGGTCTATATGAATGTTATGTGACTGGTCTATATGAATGTTATGTGACTGGTCTATATGAATGTTATGTGACTCTGGTCTATATGAATGTTATGTGACTCTGGTCTATATGAATGTTATGTGACTGGTCTATATGAATGTTATGTGACTGGTCTATATGAATGTTATGTGACTCTGGTCTATATGAATGTTATGTGACTGGTCTATATGAATGTTATGTGACTGGTCTATATGAATGTTATGTGACTCTGGTCTATATGAATGTTATGTGACTCTGGTCTATATGAATGTTATGTGACTGGTCTATATGAATGTTATGTGACTGGTCTATATGAATGCAGGGTGTTATATGAGGCGCTGTGTGTTTTGGCCTTTTCTCTCTTGAACAATCTACTGTATTACAAGTCTAGTATGTAGTTTTACATGTTTTGTCATCTTTTGGATGTTGACTTTCTTTTCCACATGATATAGTGTGTGTGTAGGTGTACCTAATGCATTTCACATGATCATATCTGATTTGACATGATATTAATGATCTTGCTGCTCACTTGTGCATCCAGTTTTGAAAAGAGCCAATAGCATGTGGACATGATTACATTACATTGTGACTTGTTATGTTGTCTTGTTAAAAATGGTCTTGGTTATTTCCTTGGTTGGTCCTTTATGATGACCAACCGTTTTCCATACAAATCTATCATTTTTGTAGTGCTGATAAGCATACGCTAGTGTTCAATGACCATAGACATTAAGACTAGTATTTTTATCTATTTTACATCTAATCTAATCTAACTATAATGGACTTCACAGTGTCGAGTGTGCCGTTCCGAACAGGCACATTGATTTATTTGTGGCGACCCGCCATAATATCAACAATGACTGCCACATATTGACTTTTACTTTTTTTTGTACTATTTAAGTAGTCAAAAGGCTTCACAGTTGCCCAGTCATGCATTGTTGTTGAGGCTGTATAAAATGGGTTAGTTTGCCAAGTTGAAGTTAGCAGTTTTTTAACCTTCTGAATCATTAGGGGCCTAGTTGCCTAATGTGGCATCTAGCACCACAAAGTTATTTTTGTAATTACAACAAATATTTTATGAATTTGATTCATGTTTTTCTTTTCTGTTTTGTAGGCCTACTCCAATGATGTTGTATGTGCTTGTTTAAAAATATGTTTTTCCACAGAACTGTCCTGACCTATTTTTTCATACTGCCCCCAGGGATGGATTGAACCACCCCACCGGTTGGTCTAACCCCTACCTGCTCCTTAATGACCAGTCTCTGTACTGTCTAACCCCTACCTGCTCCTTAATGACCTGTCTCTGTACTGTCTAACCCCTACCTGCTCCTTAATGACCTGTCTCTGTATTCACTGCATGTAAAACAAGTGTATTGCACTTTTAGTATTGACTAATTCAGATTTATCTACATCGTATGCATCTTACTATGTTAGTGAATGTAACCCTTGCTATGATATGACATACTCCTCATACTCCTCACTCATAATAATGAAATCTGATTTCATTACAAATTCAATAAGTAGCAAAGCAGACTTTCAGACTGCTTTGCTGCTATCACACAGTGACTGTGACACACACACACACACACACACACACACACACACATACACACACACACACACACAGCAAGGATAAATAGACCACCCATAGCTAGGGTTAGAACACGGGCAGCCCAGAGGGAAAAATCACTTGGCAACAAGGTACTACTCTCAAATGTAGGCCACTACCTAACACAATCCACGCCTACTGCAGTACATTACTACAATGTATGTGTATAGGTATACACATGTACAGCTCTGCATTACAATTTGGCTAGAGCTCTATAAATATATCAAATGATTAAAGTGTACATAGCTGTGGTCACCGTGGTAACACCCCAGTCTGAGTGACTGTACAGGTCACAAGGCGAGCTCAGTGATGACACTCAATGTGACCAGGATCTCAATGGCCGTCCCTGCACATGGTCTATCTTTATTGCTCTGTGACATTATTTCAGCCACATGATAACAGTTATAAGAGCTGATATAAAGCTACGGGCCTTTATCACAGAGGTGTGATAGTAGGGGTGAAAACAAGGGGTGTAGCTCATTAAAGAATCATTCAAGTTTGGTAGAGGTTTGGGTTGTGTAGTTACCTTGCCATGATGTAACTCCAAATATTGGCAAGATATCTTCAATAGTTGCAAATCCAAAATAGTGTTTTTTTCTCTCCCCCATTGACTTACATTGCATGGTGAAACAGGTCTCAAAGTCACACTTTTAGCACACAAACGAACACGAACAAAGCGGATTATGTCAATGTATAAAATGACAAAACCCGATTCAGCGTTTTTTTCTCTCCCCCATTGACTTACATTGCATGGTGAAACAGGTCTCAAAGTCACACTTTTAGCACACAAACGAACACGAACAAAGCGGATTATGTCAATGTATAAAATGACAAAACCCGATTCAGCGTTTTTTTCATCTGTTTACAATGATTGGTAAAGGTACTCTTTTCTCGCCGTAGATATACTGAATACGTAAACCGTCTCTCAACTCGTGCTAGCGAAGGAGCATATATATATATATATAACAAACGCGGTGACTATTGAAAATATCTCGCCAATATTTGGAGGTACATCATGGCACGGTAACTACACAACCCAAACCTCTACAGAACTTTAATGATGCTTTAAGTCAATTATGGCATGCCAGTAATTACCCTCCTTGCCTAGTGTAGGGTAATTACCCTACACCTGTGTCGGCCCCTATAGGTGCTAGTGTGATAATTAATCAGTGTTAAGTGGACCAAAGGCTAGAGCTGGTCAGGTGGGTAATAATCCTTTGTGTTCAACACTTTCAATTGGCCTAAACCTCACCATACCTCCCTCCCCAAACTCTCCATATTCCCTTCCTTCCTGGAAAATGCAGTGTGTTTGAGTGTGTGTGTGTGTGTGTGTGTGTGTGTGTGTGTGTGTAGGACCATGGGCTTCTCCATGAAGGAGCTTCTCTAGCATTCTTCTCCAGTTAGTGCCCAGCATGAGCTTCTCCACACACACACACACACACACACACCTTCTCCCCATCGTCACTCTTTCAAAGTACTTCTGAGAACCCCCCTCCCTCACAGAACCCCAGGATCTCTCCTCTCATTGTCTCTGTATTTCTTTTCAATTTTTCTCCTCTGTTAATAGTGTGGATGTCCATCTTTTTTTAATCTCTAGCTCTGACATTTTGCTTTGTTTCTTTTGATCTCGTTCCCCTTTCTGTTTCTCTCTTTTTGTCTCCTGTGTGTCTCTCTCTCTTTCTACCCTTCTGTATTTGTCTTTATATTGTCCTTTCTTTTTTCTATAAAATGTCAGAGGTCCTTTATTTTCTTTCTCAGAATGTCATCCAGCTGGATGTTCTCACCAGGGCAGCAACTCCCCTCCTTCCCTGAGCTCTTGAGGTGGACCAATCACACACAGTCCCCTGAAGTCAACCTCCACACACATCATTCATACCCAACAATACCAATACAGACAGTACAGGTATTTACAGTTGTAATATAAAAACAGAATGTAGAGTATTTGCAGGTGAAAAGTTTACTTAAGTCAACTGCCACTTTGCATGTCGCTGTTCTTGCCATTGCAGGATTCAAATGCTAAAAAGGGAGACATTATAGAACAATCACTGTTGCATAAGACTCACAAGATCTCTCTCAATCTCCATACCCCGCTCTCCCTCTTCCTCTCACTTCTCTCACCCTTACCCAGTGGCACATGACCACACAAACACGGTATTGGTCAGAGGACTTTTATGTTGAAAAATGTTCACATTTTGGCAATTAAGTTTTCAATTGACAAAGACTACATGTTTAATTGTATAATGACATTTACAACCAACCATTTAAAATGAGTGAACTAACGTTTGCCGTATGACAAAACGTAAGATTCCACGTGACCCCTATCTCAAATCGTGTTCATCTCGTGAATCATAAGATGCGCATATTTCTGATTCCAGCGGTAAAACGTCTTCCTCCTGCCCTAGAGGCCCTCTCCTGTGACATGTGTTTGGTGGCTTGTGCTTTTGCCATGTGGTGTGACGAGCATGTGTCCTTGTCTCAGACAATGAATTGTTGCTGAAACTAACTGCCCAAGTCTGTCGTTTTTGTCACATAACTTAGGCTACTTATCAGGGGTTACCCCCCCCCCTCCCCCTTAGCACACAGACACGCCTCTCCCCATACAATTAAATGAGCAATCAAAGCGCACTTAAAGCTATGTAGGCCTATATTCGATCTATAAACCACAATACGTAGCAATACGTAGGCCTATGTTTAGCTCAACTTTCCTTCTGAAACGAAAGTTAGTAGGCTATAATACCTGTGTTTGTGCACCACGGTGGTTAACGTCAGAGGCCGGGGCTGGACCTCCATGGACAGGAGGCCGATGATGAGGCCGATGATGAGGCACCAGCGCGCAGGTTGGAAAGGACACATCGCAGTGCAGCCGGACGCTCGATGCCCAGGACAGACCTCCCAACAACTAGGTTCAACAAAATCACACTGGACAGCGAAAGATTTCCCCAAAAAGATGTCAACTTAAAAAAGTTTTGCTGAAATTAACAGAAAGTGGGTATATTTACTCCTATTCATTAAGAACATTAAGTTAATCAACAAGAACGACTCCGTAACTCAATATAGTGAAATGACAACAACATGCTACATACGTATACGTTCATCTGGTCTGCGCAAACTAACCTCTCGCTGCTAGTAACGAAGTCACAAAACGCGGAGATATCCGACGTTCATCACCCGAGGAGCAACCGGAGTCGCGAGTCTTGGCACTTTTATGAAGCGCGCGACAGAGTGCGCGCACTGTGAGAGCGCGAGAGAAGGGGTGGTGATGGTGGGGTCCCACGGTCTATCTGCTTAACACGCAACCTCTAATTAAATGACATCTCTATAATACACAAGGTCACTTGTTTTTTAACGAGTTGATAGTTTTATATAGTGTAGAACGCATTAAAATCGCCTACAATATTTGGGTTTGGGCGTACGTTTTCAACTTTATTGTGGAATGCAAATAACAATAGGCTATGGTCTTTATACAATATAGAAAATGCAACTCAAACCCTATCCATTCGATATATTTCCATATATATGATACGTATGGTTGCCTAATTGTAATGATAATGAGTGCAATTTCTTTGAATAAAATGCTATAGCTGCTTCATTTTCTGGAATTGTTGTATTTTTTGTTGTTCAACAGTCAAGGTCTTGTGTGCTATTCTGCGATGAATGTCTTTGTAAGCACAAGTGGTGCTTGTTGTGGTCTGCAGCTGGCTCTGATAACCTCTGTAAAAACCCTGCAAAAGATGACCTTTCTCTTCACAGCAAAGCAGGACACGCTCGGAACTCGTAAAAAAAACTTGTCTGGGGTCATGTGTTATTTATGGCCATTTTAATGCACCAGTTATATGTATACAAGTTCATTGTTATTCATATGTATGCTGTGCCTGTCTGCCTGTTTGTCACAGTAGGTGTAGATGTTGTGTTACTCCATGATCCGTCCTTCTAAAGAACACCTGGGTCCACATACAGAATATCCATCCATCCATCCATCTATCGAGAGAGAGAGAGAGAGAGAGAGAGAGAATATTCTGGACCTGCTGAGAGGAAGGAATGAAAGAATGCTGCATGCAAAGGTGGGTCTGTTTTTAATTAAAAGACTGTCTCTACTCTCTCGCTCTCTCTCTCTCTCTCTCTCTCTCTCTCTCGCTCTCTGTCTATGTATCTGTGACTCAGCAGTTTGCGGTATTACCTTCTAAGCTTCTGCTTGTAACACTGTGAGCCCAATCTGAGTCCAACATGTGCATTAACACATCTCCCTGGCCTGCCCCCCAAAACACACCAGTGTGTGTGTGTGTGTGTGTGTGTGTGTGTGTGTGTGTGTGTGTGTGTGTGTGTGTGTGCACCAGACACTTATCCGTCCATCCGACCTCGTTGCAAGAAAAGACGCTTTGGCAGAGATTTGAGAGGTCCACATTTCACTGAGCTTTGAGAACACCTGAGGGACACCTCAGCAGTGGTGGGTAGAGTACTGAAAATCTATGCTCAAGTAAAAGTACAATTACTCCCACAAAAAATGACTCAAGTAAAAGTGAAAATTACCATTTGAGAAACCTACTCAAGTAAAAGTACAAAGTACCTGGTTAATAAATTACTCAAAGTATATACTTTACATTTTGATATTTTTTAGAGTGTGCGGGCCAAAAATAATGCAAAATAATGACAAAACAGCACTTGTTAATATAACTTTTTTTAAATAAAGTAGAGCAGGTAGGCAAATCAAACAAATAAGGATAGCCTATATGAACAATCTCCCACTCTCTCTCCATCTCTTCCTCTCTACCCCTCTCTTCCTCACCTACCCTTCTCTTTCTCCATTTCATCTGCAGTAGAGGTGCTCCTCGTGCGCTCTCCCCCCCCTACACTCAGTCCCCGCATTTAGAGCAGACTAGTTGTAACGAAGGTTTGAATGACAAGTGTAGCGAAGTAAAAAGTAGATCAACAGTTTTAAAAAAGGACCACTGCATCTCAGCCTGAAATCAGAGAGCGAGAATAGACCCTTACAAGTGTAACTGATTCAGATCTAGAAACACAAGTACGCTACAACTATAAAATCACTTTCCCTTCGTCATCTTTGTTTATTCCACTGTAGTAATTATATGTGATACAAGGGGACACGATAATCTAACTTTTTTTTAAACTTGTTAAAGACCAGTGTTGATGAGCTACCACTCTTGGCCTCATGGTTTCATGATGATGTTCTTTTAAATGAAATGCTCAGTAGCTGTAACGTTAATGATTGCAGGGGGTAGTCTCCCCCATTATTACCCAGTGAATAATTAGGCCTGTCAACACCGTCTGAAGAGGCCAGCTCCTTAACTCCATGCATTTGCATAACTCCATGCATTTGCATGCATAATAACCACTGAGAAATGGATGCACTATGCCTCTCTTGTACTATATGTGCTATAATTCATTGCCATTGGTATTACATATGCAGTAGTTATTTGTCAAATGACCAATGATAATACCTGGGATCATCAGAGATAAGATGTAAAACATATGTTACGTGCCATGTGCTGCCAGTGGCACATGTTTGTTTGTGGGTGTGCTTCCAGGTACCGCCCCTCCTTTGTTCCCGATTGGATGGCCTGACCTCCAATCCCACTCGGCCATGTTATAAAAGGCCACACCCCAGGAAGTGGCTCTCTCACTCTCTCTGGACTTTGTCGGCATGTGCTACATGTGGAGCTGTTCCCCTTTTGGTTGTCT
The DNA here is from genome assembly GCA_900303215.1 of Trachyrincus scabrus. Taxonomy (NCBI): domain Eukaryota; kingdom Metazoa; phylum Chordata; class Actinopteri; order Gadiformes; family Macrouridae; genus Trachyrincus; species Trachyrincus scabrus. Next base: position 9,961 of record OMNO01077816.1, on the reverse strand, counting down.
GTTGGTCTGTTTTGCTGTGTGCTACCTGGCCTTTGTGTTGACCTCCCTTTCTTCCCTGGGAAGGGGGCAAGTAAGCTCGGGGTACCCTTTACATTTCTCACACATAGAGCAAGGTCAAGGATTTACATGCACTTAGGGACCTAGTTCTGCTTTAGGATTTGAAGCGTTCTGTAGCAGACAGGATGGTTGTTTATTTAAATGAGCAAAAGGTGTCGTCTTTGTCCAAAGCTGCTGTGTTGGCTGAGTTTTGTCAGCCTCACGCATAAAAGTGTGCTTTCCCCTCATGCAGATCGGCCCTTGGAGTTGTGAGCCACTTCTCCGCCCAGGGGGCGCCATGAGTGTTTCTATTTCCATAAAACCGGCTATATCCCTCCTGATTGTCTAAACATAGGCAGTGGTTTCCTCCTAGCTCTCCAGGACCAAAAGCGCTTAGTCTGATCAAAACAATGCATGGGCCTAGCCCCAAAGTGTCAATCCCTAGTAATGGTACAGATGCTTGTTTTGACCCCTTCATATTTGATCCCAAGGATCAACATGCAGTGAGGATACTGAGGGACACTTGGGGCTCACAGTCGTTAATTCGTGCAGGAATTCTACCCTTTTCTGTTCAGTCATCCTGTCAAATTTTTGTTTCGGTTCCACTGCACCACATTAACCTAAAGTCAGACCTTGTGAGTGGGTCATTTAAGGTAGCTGTTCGTTCTTCCCCACCAATAGCCGGTATAGACCTTATCCTATGCAATGATATTGCCGGGGGTATGTTTATGCCAGTCCCTGAGCAAGTTGTTCCCCCTGCTCCTCTCTGCCCTATTCCTGTTCTAGGTAAACCTTTTTAAACTGTAATTGTGGACTGTGTGGGGCCCTTACCCAAAGCTAAGACTGGGAATCAGTTTCGGTTAACTCTTATGTGTGCCTCTACCAGGTTTCAAGAAGCCATTCCCCTCCGCAACATTACGGCCCCTGTGGTCACCAAGACTCTGACCAAGTTCTTTAACACGTTTGGTCTGCCGAAGGTAGTGCAGACAGATCAGGGTACCAATTTTAAATCCAAAGTGTTTGCCAGGGTACTAAAGGCCCTGGGGATTGAACATAGGGTATCTAGTGCATACCACCCTGAGACCCAAGGGGCTTTAGAAAGGTTTCACCAGACCCTAAAGTCGATGTTGCACAATATATGGATTGGGATGGCAATATTTGTGCCATTTGTTCTGTTTACACCTTGTGAGGTGGTGCTAGGTTTCAGTCCTGCAGATTTAGTCTTTGGACATAGGGTTAGGCCCCCTAAAAGTCCTTAAAGAACAGTTGGCTACCCCAAAAAAGTCAAACTTGAGTGCCCTCAATTGTGTCGCAAGGTTCAAGGAACACTTAGCCCACGCCTGCTTGTTAGCTAAGGATGCTTTGTCATCATCCCAGGAGAGGATGAAGGGTCAGTTTGACCGGAAGGTGGTTAGCCGCTTGCTCCAGCCTGGCCATCAAGTGTTGCTTTTACTGCCGATACTTGGTTCTTCTCTTTCTGCCAATTTTTCTGGTCCCTACATGAAGCTGGGTGAGACACGACTACGTCATCTGCACTCCAGATGTCATGTCAATATGCTTAAGAAGTACCACTCTAGCATCATCGTCTTCCAAGACCTCAGGGCCCCCTGTCCTTCCAGTGGCATCAGTGTCCATGGGGTATCCTGTTGGTGAGGAGGATGGGCTGTCCATGCGGAGTGCTGCTCATCAAGGTGCAAAACTGGCTATTGTTATCTTTCGGTGGTGTGAAGGGGGCGTGGCTTGGCGTTGGGCTGCAAAACGAGGGAAGCGGGCCAGATAATTCCCGGGATCAACGCAGCTGGGGGCGATGAGCATAATGAATAGCATGGTTACTTATACTGATCTATTTGCTCTTCCCTCGGTGAGACTGGTTCCTGTCAAATCCACGTGTCCGAGAGTTCTCCTTGTCTTTTGGACAGGCAGACGGAAGTCCTCAGTTCTGCACAGACTTCCTTCCGTAAGGTAAATGCAGTAACGGTGCCTGATGCATACCCCCTGCCGCTTATCGATGATCGTATTGATGACTGGTCCTACATTTGTCACTAAGTTAGACATGCTAAAAGGCTATTGGCAAGTTCCGTTAACACCACAAGCATCTGATACTTCGGCCTTGGTAACGCGTGACGGTTTTCTGCAGAACACATTAATGGCCTTTGGACTGTGTAATGCTCCAGCCACCTTACAGAGGCTAGTTCACCGTGTACGTGGTGAGGTCCCTAACTGCTGGGCGTACCTGGATGATATTGTTGTGTATTCTTCTGATTGGCCTTCTCATGCAGGCACTCTTAGAGAGGTTTTCAAACGCTTGGCCAGTGCTTCCCTTACCCTCAACCTTGCAAAGTGCGAGTTTGGGAAGGGGACTGTTCTGTACCTTGGCCAACAGGTTGGACAAGGAAAGGGCCGCCCTGCTGATTCTAAGGTCTCTGCTATTTCTTCAGTTCCAGTGCTCACGACGGGAGCTGCGTCACTTTCTTAGTATGGGCAGTTATTACCGGAGGTTTTGTAAAAATGTCTCCTCAGTGGCTCCTCACTGCTTTAACCAGCCCAGCATTGCGCTTTGCTTGGTCCAGTGAGTGTCAACACGCTTTTGACAATATCAAAGCCCCGCCCCCCATCAACAAACACGATCAAAGGGTGAATATAGCTCGATTCCATGGCAAATACAGCAATCGGCGGCTACAAGCAGGCCGTCAGTCTGGTAAATCTATGCGTTCCGGTTTTGGGCTTTGAAGATCTGGTCACCCTATAGTACACCCAGCTTCTGACTTCCATGATGTGTCCACTATTAGCCTACCTTTCAGCTTGTATGTACTACTGTATTGATTAATGTCTCACTGATATAGATCATGTACCTTGGAACAGTAAAAGACAACTGTTCTGCTACTGCACTGGCAGAGAGTCTGGTGAGCGTTGAACCAACAGGCGAGTTAGTCAGACGAGCTGGGGGGTTCGGCAACAGGCATGGTAGTCAGACGAGCGGGGGGGTTCGGCAACAGGCAAGGTAGTCAGACGAGCGGGGGGGTTCGGCAACAGGCGAGGGAGTCAGACGAGCGGCGGGGTTCGGCAACAGGCGAGGGAGTCAGACAAGCGGGGGGGTTCGGCAACAGGCGAGGGAGTCAGACGAGCGGGGTGGGTTCGGCAACAGGCGAGGGAGTCAGACGAGCAGGAGTTCAACGAGCAGGGAGAACAAACCGGGAGACAGGCAAACACGCGGGATCCTGAGACAAAGGGAAAAATGGGTCAGCGAGAAAAACAGGAAAATACTGGGACTAGAAATAGCGATCCAAAACGACTTGGGGACATAACTACCGCAGTGGTTGAGACAACGATCTGGCGATGAGTGGATGTAGAACCAGGGTAGATATACTGTCGGGTTGATGAGTTGATGGTAAACAGCTGTGTAGACTGGAGTTGTAATTAGAAAGCCGGGGGAGTGTCAGAACGTAAACCACGCCCCCAAAACGCTCACAGACTGAGAACTACTGAGGGCATGGCCATAGCCATGACAACCCCAACGACAAGAGACTAAATGAGTCCCACTATGACTGATCACACTATCCAAACACAGTTTATTCTCCCTCCAGAAGAGGCTATTATACCATCTAGCGGGGAAAGAAAAGTACTGTAGTTAACTTAACAGATGGTTATTATACTATCACTTTATCTTGATTGAGTACAATGCAACAGGGAATTAATTGTTTTGGGTTTGATTAGATTTTCAGGTTACAGAACATAACACAACAGGGTTAGGTAAATATTTTAAAAGACTCAAATTTATTTCTTGGATGAGTAGACCAGAAAAACTTTTGTTTGTTTGTACTTTTGTATTCCATTCCATTGGATAAATGTCTTCTTCCATATTGCATAGGAACACACACACACACACAAACACTCACTCACTCACTCACACAGTTAAGGAGCAGAAAGTCCCGTATATACAGGAAGAAACCATGAGTCTAGTTGGGCAGTTTCTTTGCAAACCAGCTCAGCCTTTTGTATTGCTTGTTTCAAGTGATAATAAAAGTCTTTAACTTTGATATTTCGACTTCTCGATTTCTCCTATTTTTTTATAAAGTTTTTAAGTGTTGTTATCCACAACACCTGGCACGCCACCAATAAGCCGGCGAACCAGACGAAGACAGCGAAAACATTGAAAAGACTACGGGAAGTGTACGCCTTGCGCTGCCCCCACTGCCCAAGACCATGGCACCCATTCCGACCACCAGGGTGGTGTGGCCTGAGAGGTTCAGTGAGTTGTCTCCTATTAAGTTCAATTGTAATTGTTGTACCTTTCCTATGGGTGTTTGAAAATAACAGGGCCCCCGACAAGGTCCCGACACAAAACGCTACCATAGATCCCAACACTACCAACCCACGACCCAGAAACCGACGCGCAACAACACTGTTAGATCCTTACTCGTCCACCCGCGTCCCCGAATGGCTAAAACGAAACCCATGGTTTCAACAAATGAAATCCACTGCGGAAACGGTAACGTTAAAACAGTCCTGTTATGTATGTGCCGGGTTTGTGCCAAAACTAGAACTTGTTCCATTGCCGATGCCAGTTTGGTGTCAGACGTCCCTTGGAGCTAATAGAATATGCCTAGACGATTATTATTATTATTATTAGCACGCGCATCAAAGAATGCGACCTTTCACGCAAATTCGACCTATCTTAAACAATATTGTCCCCCATTTCAAGATAAAGTAGGTATCTCTATTCCCCCTGAGGGACTAATAACACCTTCCCTAAATGCTAATTACATTTACTATAATCAACAATGGTTCATTATATACACTAGAGATGCGATCGAAGGCATTGCAGGGCATTTGGCAGCAACCTCTGAAATGGCGTGGCAGAATCGAATGGCGTTAGACATGTTGTTGGCTAAAAAAGGAGGTGTTTGTGCGATGTTTGGCGATTTGTGCTGTACGTTCATCCCCAATAACACGGCTCCAGATGGCTTGGTAACCAAGGCCCTCTCAAAAAAGACTGCGTTGTCCATAGAATTAGGAGAAAAATCTGGGTATGACTATTCAGGCATATGGGGATGGTTCGATCAGATGTTTGGAAAATGGAAAAAACATTATTATCTCCTTGATAAGTAGTCTCATCATCGGCGTTGCGTTGTTGGCTTTGTGTGGTTGTTGTGTTATCCCCTGTGTTAGGAGTTTGGTAGTTTGATCCTTTGACAAATCAGTCTCTAGCCACCAAATGGCCCTGACGGCCTACAGCATGCTTACCACCCAGGACTCTTTGCCCCAAACCACAGACACTGACCTCTCAATGCCACCTGAAGAACGCCCACCCACTCCGAGAAGGAATTATTCGTTATTCACATATCATTATTGTGACCCGAATGGTCATCCTTCATCCAAGAATTTTTTTTTTGCTATGTTTTGTAACCCAAAATCTAATCAAAACCAAAACAATGAATTCCCATTACTATGCAGAGCTACAATGTACTCAATCAAGACACATTGATAGTATAGTAACCATGGTAATCTTGTTATGCTAACTATACTTCTCTTTGACGGAAGATAGCATAAGAGCTATCTACTTGTGGAGGGAGAATTAGCTGTGGTAATAACGTGATCTGAATATCTGTGTTTGGGTAGTGTGACCATGTCAGTCATAGTGTGGCAGTTTCCCCTGCCACATGCCATTTACAATGGCTTTCCAGGGCTTCTCCAACAGCAGGACACAGGCAAATGATTAAACTGGTTTATTGTACAGTTTGAGGTAGTTCGAACAGGCAGAGCAAATGGTACATGCTAGCACTCCTCCTGAGTGTGTTTGCTGGTGGCTGGTTTATGCCCCACAGGTGTGCAGCCTCACCCAGCCCCAGAGTCTAATCAGTCTGACTCAGACCAGGTGAGGCTGCTTAAACCAGCCACCAACAACACATACTCCACACTTTGTAACTTTAAATAACTATTAAAATGAATCTAAGTTTAACACGGTGGATGAAGCTTGAATAAGATAGGTTTATTGTGCAGTACAACAACCGAATAGGTTCATGAAGTCACTGCCTGTCTCCTACAGAGTACAGGCTTATGTACTGTTTTTTCATCACAATCAGGCCTGCAAGTTACAATTGAAACAGTTTCTGTGGGCATTCTTCTCCCTTTTGAGATAAGACACCTGGTCAGTGTGCCTTTTTCACAAGGCCAAGGTTAGGATGACATAGTTCTTGCTTTCATGTGATACATAAGAGAAAATGATGATGGCCTATTCCTTATCAGCATTAATATCTGGTTATATACTTCGATACCTTTGTCTGGATTAATATCCAACGGCAGGTATACACCGCTAGACACACACGACTCATACCGTCTCCTGGGCAGGTATACACCGCTAGACACATGGGACTCATACCGTCTCCTGGGCAGGTATACACCGCTAGACACACGGGACTCATACCGTCTCCTGGGCAGGTATACACCGCTAGACACACGGGACTCATACCGTCTCCTGGGCAGGTATACACCGCTAGACACACGGGACTCATACCGTCTCCTGGGCAGGTATACACCGCTAGACACACGGGACTCATACCGTCTTCTGGGCAGGTATACACCGCTAGACACACGGGACTCATACTGGTGATCAAGTCTTTAGTTCACACCGCTAATTTGGAGCGTGAATATCTGTGGAATATCCAATACCTTTCTAACTTAAAGAAACAACATTCAAACTGCATAAAGCTGCTATTGAGATGTGTGTTTTTTTAATACACCAGCTATATATTGCACTTTCAGTTTTGATGTCGGGACGTTCCTGGCCGGCAGTCATTATTGTAAAACTTATCAAACACGCGGGGGAACTCCGCCTACCCGGGCCAGCTACTAAACGTTGGCGAACTAACCTATTTTATACAGCCTCAACAACAATGCATGACTGCGCAACGGCGAAGGCTTATAGAATAGAAAATCAATATGTGGCGGTCAATGTTGATATTGTGGCGGCCCGCCACACATAAATCAATGTATGGGTTTCCCACTGACCGTGAAAACCAACAGAAACAAAGAGAAGTGAGAGATGGTGAGAAGGTGGAGGTGGAGGTAGGGGCAATGAATAGGAAATTCCAACCAGATGTGTTGGAGGAGGGTGGATCTGTATTTGTAAGTGTCATGGCAGCAGTACAGATGGAAAGAGAGCGTGTGCATTACCCGGCTGGACACTGTGGCAGTCCGATGTTTTTACACTCCTCGTCCAGCCAGGTCTTCCCGCCGACTGCCGACGCAAAGGGAGTGTTAGTGGTCAGTGATAATATCACACTCAGGATCCTCGTTAAATGTGAGCAGAAGACGACTCAACATAACAGACAATACAGATGTGCAAATTGTCGGACGAGGCTTTTTTTTAATAAGTGTCAATTTGAAAAGGAGAACGGCCCACATTCGGTTGTTAAGAAAACATTATGGGCAACAGTGAAACTAAAAGTAGCCACTTTTAAAGGCCGGTAAACATCTTGAAGAATGGAGCATTGTTCAGTGATGTGGTAGTGACACGACATGAAGACGGGAGGAGTGTGAAAATACAATCTCAAAATGTCTTTTCTGTGAAGAAGCTTTTTGTTTCACCGTTTGGGAGCAGTAGGACCAGAAACAGTAGGAGGTAAGCCAAGAGAGGGAATTACTTGCCAAACGTCTTACAGATGGGCAAAAAAAATAAAACAAGGATCTTTGAGAAGAACATATGTTCAGCTTGAGGCATGGAACATGTGCTCTGACTCATAAATCTATTTCTGGCCAGTGATTTATTGTTGGTTATCACCGTTAGTGACTGGTTCTGCTTCGCTGATTCTCTGCATAGACTGCCAGAATTCAGTGATATCTGGTGATCTTCACGATGTGAAAATGATGTGTTGTACAAGTGTATCCTTTGATCTGCTCCATGTTGTTTTCACTGGCAGAAATGACCCGGAACGCAGAGAAGGAAAGACGAAGGTGACGTAAAAGTATTAACCCTATTCAACACACAAGCATAACTCACCCTTTACCAAGCTAGCAGTTTTAGCACTTTCAGCACACTTGCTAATGACACAAGGCCATTGCTAATGGCCTTTTAATAAACAAATTAAATGTCAGGCACCGGGGGAGACCCATAAAAGTTCACCCTGACCCCCGGGGTCTTGCTCTATACTGAAGTATTCTCCTTGCTTGCATTCTCCTTGGTTCACCATGTCTAGGAAGTAGGAACTGTCATCATTGTGGAGAGTGCTGATTTATGCAATATGTCTGTGGCGTGAAGGGGGCGTGGCTTGGCATCGGGCTGCAAACAAAGGGGGCGGGGCGGCTGATTCCCGGGATTGACGCAGCTGGGTGGGGAGCATAATGATGTTACATATATATTGATATGTGCTCTCGCCCACAGGGTGACTGGACTCTGAAACCCACGGTGGAGGAGACGCCGTCAAGTTTTCCTCACGGTTCCTCACGCTCGGGTTCGGGAGGCACAATGAGGCACCCAGCAGCGGGCTTAATAGTCTTTATTTGTTTCACCAAGAGCTGATACCTAGTACCACAACCCTGCACGTTTTTACTGTTGCCCTCAGAGGGCACTTAAACATTCCCGATCGCTCTCCACGGGAATTTCGGACATGAGGAAACCGTGACCGTGTCTCCTCCACCATAGGTTTCAGAATCCAGTCCCAATGATGTTACATATTAATATATATGTAACATCATTATGCTCACCACCCACAGCCACGTCAATCCCGGGAATCAGGCGCCCCGCCCCCCTTGCTTGCGGCCCGATGCCAAGCCACGCCCCCTTCACGCCACGATGTCCTTGTTATGTGCCCACATGTTTCCCCTGATGCATGTGTGATTGTTTTTGTTTTTGATTGACAAAAAATATATAATAAAAACATAAAAAAGAGACACCCAGAAAAGAGGTGTGCGTGTGTTTTAGGGTGAGGCGGTGGATGGGGGTGGAGTCAGGGTCACCTTGACACTGGCTCTGGTAGTTTACACAGCAGTCGCCGACTACCAAACAGTCGTCTGAGCAGGAGCACAGACTGACAGACAACCTCTGCTCCCCACAGCGGAACCTGCTGCAGTTCCACTGCTGAACTGATGAGAGAGAGAGAGAGAGAAAGAGAGAGAGAGAAAGAGAAAGAGAGACTTGTGAATGACAGGATATGAAATACAGGATATGATAAACGTGTGAAATAGAGTGGGTGTGTGCTTGTATGTGTGTGTGTGTGCATCTATGACACGAATCAGTCACTCCGTCCTCCGTCACTATAACTCTACACCTTTGCCAGTACAACCAACGTGTACTTTGTTCAGCGCCATCACCATCTAAAGTGTTGTGTGCTGCTGACTAGTGCTCCAATGGATGGAGTCTCTAGCATGGAGGTGAGAAAGAGGCCCCATTCTCAACCTCTGTCTGGGCCAGTGGCTGAGGTTTGGAACAGGGGCCCGATGGAGTCTGGTGAGACAGGCTGCTGTGGAAGGTGATTTAACAGAAAAACACTCTCTCTCTCTCTCTCTCTCTCTCTCTCTCTCTCTCTCTCTCACACACACACACACCTAGATTATTTCAGGTCCAAGGTCGCCCAACTGAGACTGGGGCTGTGAGAAGACATAATAAGGCAAGACATTCAACGCATGGGAAGTCAAAGCCGTATCAAGTTAACGATGGTCATCTCTTTTGCCCTGTCTTTCTATTATTTTATATACTTATTATATACTATACTTACTACTTTGTTGGTCAATGTATGTCTTTGTTTGTCATTTGCCAAGTAGCACCACATCACAAGAACGTAGTGCTGTCATGACACAAAACCGTTTCGTAACAGATAAATGTTGCTATATATTTTTTTGCAGTCAAGATGAATTATGATGAGAAGATATGCCCTTAAAACGATCACTATATGAAGCTTACATTTAAAAAAATATATATTCCTACATG
>OMNO01077814.1:0-12789 GCA_900303215.1 Trachyrincus scabrus | reverse complement strand
AAGTATGAACTTACTAAAGTTTCCTCCTTTGCCTTCAAGATGACAGGGTCCTGGTATTTTTAAATGTTCCCACAGAATAAAATGAGTAGTTGAGCAGCAGACTAACGCTTCCCACTTCACAAGTCAACCAGCAAATATCCCCTTCACAGTTAGGACCACACACACACACACACACGTGCACGCACACATGGGCACACTCGCACATACACTTTTATATTTTTATTTATTTTTTACCTCACAAGGTCAATGCACAATGACAACAACAGTTACAAAAGCAATTTGCTAGCACATGTTCAGAAGTCTTAGAGCAGCCCCTGGTTCTGGTGTGAACTTCCATTTTCGCGTACAGGGAGGCTAGTGCTGCTGTAATGTTTATCTTTCTCACGCCTCTCTCTCTCACTCACCTCAGGCTGATGGGCTTTCTCCTTGTTCCTCTTTTTGATAGGACTTTGTGAGAATCATGAGCCTCTTCAGTATAGCCAGGAGCTCCTTCTGCTATTTTGGACCTCAGGCACGGGAGTCATGGACCCAACATCAGGTTTCCCTACGGAGATCATTCGGCATGGTTCTTCCGTAAGGAACAGGAGCTGGGCATCCAGGCCAATGGGAGTGAGGGAAAGGGGCAGACATGGCAGAGTGCGCTAGAGGCTTAGAAGACAAGGCCATCGGCGGATTCCTCTTCCCTCAATCATCCTTGCCAATGTACAGTCTCTCCGTAACAAGGTTGATGAACTGCAGGCAAATGTCAAGTTCCTATCGGAATATAGGAATTCCTTATTGTCTTATTGCCTTGTCTGAAACGTGGCTCAAGGAGCAGGACCTACAAACCGATCTGGTTTTTGGGGTATCGTTGCGCCTTGATAGAGACTCATCAGTGACTGGGAAATCACTCGGGGGAGGATTGTGTTTATGTCAACAAAAACTGGTGCAATACAGTTGTTGTCAGGGAAACACTGTGCACTTTTGAACTTTTGTCTGTTTTTCTTCGACCGTTTTATTCACCATGGGAATTTCCAAAGATATTTGTCACACTTGTGGGATAACCCGAGACACCCGAGCAGGTCAAAAACTGCGTGGGTGTAAAGCACATGGACTGTATAAAATACAGATTGGACCATTTATTTCATTATCATTTTGTGGTATTTCTTCCATCCCCACGCACAAATTTGTCCAAAACTGATTCATTCAAGTTCAACACACACACACACACACACACACACACACACACACACACACACACATACTCACTTAATTTATTTGATTTGATACAAATATATATATTTTAAAAAAGCAAACAGGACACAGTTGGTGGGGTTTTGGGGGCCCCTAAAGGTCAGAGGCCCCCGGGCACCGGCCCAATTGGCCTGGTGGATAATCCATGCCTGGGACCAACAGATTAAAGAACTCATTTGTCCCTGCTGCTATTGGCCTTTTGTAATTCTATGTTTTTTGGTGTAAACTGTTTGTCTGTTGATTGGTGTGTGTTGATGATGATTGTATTACTGCTGGCTGTGCAACAAATTGCCCCTCGGGGATAATAAAGATTACCTTACCTTACCTTATCATTAAAAACAAAGTGCTGTGTGGTACCACTTTGACATGCCTGGCTTCGCTGACGGTTGGTACATATGCTGTTTCGCGCTGATAAGACGGTTTCTCCATCTCATCTACCGCAGAAGAGGACAACAAGGAAATACCACGATCCATTCCAAAGGCCTTGTGACAGTGTCAAAATGGAATGGGGCTTAAATCAGAAAGGCCACTAAAAGCAATGGGCACTGATTAAAAACCCTGAAAGTAAAGCTACTCTTCCCTTCCCCCTCTTTTATTCTTTCCCTTGTCTTTCCTCATCTCTCTTTCTCTTTCTCTCTCTCTCTGTCTCATGGTATTTCTTATTCTAATTCTCATTATCCCAACTTGCATTCTCTTATTTTCTTTTATTCTCTCTTTCTATCGCTTCGTCCCATCTCGGGTGACTTTTCCGCTGTGTTGGGGCAATGACAAGCAATGGGGATCAATGGTGTGTTGCTTTGTGGTGGCTAATCAAATCACTGTGGAAAATTCCAGGGAATCCGCTTGGGAAAAAAATACAACCAACAGCTGTGGCTTATGTCAGGAGTGAGGGGGTTAGGTGAAGAGGAGAAAGGAATTAATAAAACTGACTGAAGCAGAGATGATAGAGAGAGAGAGGGAGAGAGAGAGAAGGTGGCATGTGTATTTAAAGAAAGAGTAAGCGAGCATGGGTACAGAATTTTTCACCTTATCTGGAATTCTGAAAGGACAACCAGGATTTAAGGGATTTCTTTGTGGATGCTTCCACCAAAGGCATGCAGAGTTCATAACCCACCTGGGTTAACTTAACTAGTAATCTTTCCCCAAACCAAATGCAGAGTTCATGACAAGCTGCAACCTGCAATACACATGCACACGTGAACTGCACTTGTCAAATGATCTGGACAATGGAGCTAACTGCATCGCCGATATTTGCTCCTGGTCATGTTAAGACACAACGCCAGTGACAGAATAAAGTTTCACAGAATGATTATGGCCTTTCTGAAGGACAAACAAGAGCGAGAAGTGTGCGAGGAAGGAATGGAAGGGAGATTAATCATTGTTATCCAGAACAATAAGACCCTATACCTCCATTTGGACAAACAATGGCTTCTTTTTATCTCATAAAAGCTCAGAGACAGCAATCTGTCTCTGAGAGAAAAGGAACAAAGGGAGACAGAGGGAAGCAGAACTCTCTACACTTCATAACAAAAGGCCCCAACCTGTACAACAGCCATTAGTCATCAGTTGGTTTGCTGACAGTTGACCCCAACTCTTGCAATGGCTCTTGATGATGAATTCTGATTAAATATGAGTAGGGATTTGTGATAATTTGACTGATTTGGCAGATAATACCTGAAAATTTCTCATGAATGATCTATGTGTTTGTCAATTCCCATAGCCCTCCTTCATCTTGGTAAATATTTAGATCAAATAACAATCAGGCTCAGTGGAATAGATCTAATCCATTTAATCCTAAACAAATGTCAAAAAGTCAAGGAAGACAAGCAGCTGTCCTGGTGACTCAGCAAACCAAGACGAGACACGCCAGCTCTGGGCTTGACTTCTCCCTCTCTGTCTCCCTCTTTTTTCCTCTTGTATCATTTGGCTCTCCGATATACATTGGTTGTAAGGGTGGCCACCAGGCCTCTTTCCTGAGAATCCCAAAGCGTGGGAAAGGAGCAAAGCTTGCTACAACTAGCTACACTCTTGTTGAACTCCCTCTTGAATGATAACAAGTTTCACCTATAGCATTATCATGGAGATGATTCTCAGGAAAGGCCTATCTGCCACCCCTACAGCTCATGGGTTACCTTCACTGATCATAAATGTGCCCCTTAATAAAACGTGATTTGCAATACATGAAAGTACAGTATATCTTGTCTGCTATTTGTTTATGGGAATACCGTTCCCAAATCTAACCTTGGTTAATTACAAAGTGATCTAACAAAGTGATCAGTCTGTGGAGTGTGTGTTGTTGGTGGCTGGTTTAAGCAGCCTCACCTGGCCCGAGTCAGCCTGATTAGACTCTGGGGCTGGGTGAGGCTGCACACCTGTGGAGCATTGGCCAATCAGCCTTTCACCACACACACTAACATGTCAGCAGTGTACCACCTGCTCTGCCTGTAAAACCATTTCCCAACTTGACAATAAACCGGTTTACTCAACTACCACCTTTGTCTTGGTCGTCGGAGGAGACCAGAGAAGCCACTTTGGTGGCATGTGGCAAGGGTGTACTGCCACACAGTCTTTCAACCATTTCTTGAGCATGTCCATGGTGTAACCTGTGTAATCCTATATCTGACTCTACATACATTGAAACAGCAGTGGATCCCGTGGACTGCTTACCTGTAGACCAGCGAGTCGTCCTGGCTCCCGTTGTACTGGATCTGGAACATGCGGATGCCCGGGATGTTCCTCTGGAAGTTGAACTTGATGAGCGCCGTGGATGAAGTGGCCTCGGCAATCACCACACGCTTGTCGCCGCCTGGCTTGCCGTCGGACGTCGCGTTGTTGCCGTTGGTGCCGGCGCGGGCAGAGGTCGAGATGTCGGAGGAACCGGGGTCGGGTTCCTGGATGCTGTTGGTGTTGTTGGAGATGTGGGGCAGCTTGATGATCAGCAGCTCCACCGTCTGGTGCGCCTCCCCCGCCGGGTTGGAGGAGATGCAGGTGAAGGAGCCTGTGTCCTTCACTGTGCTGATGAGGATGTCCAGCGTGCCGTTGGTGTACACCAGCGTCCGGGAAGTGTTGGACACCAGTTTACCATCCGGGGAGATCCAGTGGATTGCAGGTTCTGGGTCTCCGCGTGCCTTACACCTTTTAAGATACAGACGGAGATAGATGGCACAGTTAGAACGTGGACTTGACAGAATGATTGTGATTGTGACCATTAAAACTAATTGTGAAAAAGGCACCGTGGAAACGGTGAAAAACCTTTGTTAACCTTAGTTAACACAAACATGTAGAAGACAGCAATTTTATATTATAAACAATATCACATATCTTTAAATGCAACTTTACCGTAGCATTGCATAGCTATCTTTTAAATATAACATGTATCTAATGGAAGTGTTACTTTACTGTATATTGTATGACAATTTATTTTGTATTTTTCTACTTTCCACAGTACAGTACCTTCATCTCTATTAAAAGTCACCAACTATATGGGTTCATATGTGTGTAAACTGAAGTGTGTTAGTCATTTCGACAAGATTCAATAAAGATAAAAGGTTACTACCTATTTCATCATTTTCCCAAAGCGGGAAACCAACGTGTATTATGATGAAGGAAGTGTGACCAATATATATGTAAATTAATAACTTATCTACTAGTCTTGTCATTCTACTATTTTTATCTGGAAAATACATTTCTAATTTCCCTGTTTGGCGTCATTAAACACGACATGCATTTTATGTATTAGCTCGCTCTTAGCCGCTTACTGAATATAATACAGAACTAGGATTAAAACAAATTGCACACACTGCCCTTGCTCTTACTGTTAGTTGTTGTTGGCTGAATGGGCGTGTGTGTGTGTATGCGTGGAAGAGGAGAGCATGGAAAAATAAAGAGCAGAATGATCTATACATACAGTATATCTACAGGATATGTATACTATGTATATCTAAAAGGCCAAAGCACTTGGATTTCGGTTCATATTTGTAGCCAACTCAGTCATAAGTGTGACTGAGTTGAGTGTGAATGTAGCGGGGCTGTATGTTTTCACTCGCTTATTATAGGATCATCATCATCTACCTGAGCGCCACATGCTGGCCCTCCAGCACACGCATGTCGTGGGAGTATCTGGTGATAAGTGGGGGCTCGCACAGGAACTCCTCCTCGGGGATGGACCAGAAGTAGCGTCCAGACAGAAGCTGGGGTGAGGCGCAGGTCTCCAGGTCGTCCTCGCGGCTCAGACGCCGCAGCCACAGCAACTCACAGTTGCAGTGCAACGGGTTGCCACCGAACGACAGCGCAAACGACGTCGACGAGAGAATGCCGGATGTCGCCAGCACCTTCAGGTGGAGAGGGAAGAAAAAACAACATTGGCCCCTTGGGGTGAAAAGTGGGTTAAAAAAACATCAGGAAAAGGAACGTAACGCGTAAAACGTACATTCATGCAGTGTGGTTTGGCACTGCCGATACAATTCTCACAAGAATTCACAAGTTATTTTTTTACATAAAAGGTATTCCACATTTAGTAAGTTATACTACCAATGGTACTGTTGTGGTTTTACAAACCTGGCATTACAGGAGGAAAGAGAGGAAACTAAGTTGGTAGTTCAAAGGTTTTTACTGCTTCAAAACACCAAAAGACTATAATGGGATTTTAAGGAGCTGTTTATAGACTCTTCAATATTATTTAGAAAGCTGCTGACATTGCTTCCTTGTGAAAACAGGGGAGTTGATGTTGTTGTTCTGGATAAACGTTGAGGAAAGCGATTCAGTGCCTATAATGTAACAAGCGTTGCTGATGTCACCCGAATCGATTTTGATTGTCAATAATTGGCGGTGTAGATAAAAAAAAATTTGTTAATTAAATTTAGATCAGGCTTCTGTGTGTATGATAATCAGGGATGTGTCCTGGTGAGCAAAAAAAATCTTTTGCAACCCATCGCAGCGAGGGAGGCATAAGCTCCAATGTGGACGCTGAGAAAATGTTGGGTTTTTAAACAACCTTGAACAGTCATTTCTCAGCAATCTTTTCATGAAACTTTAAACAGAAATATAAAAAAGGTCCAAGAAATGGTGTGAGATGTTCCATGATGGAAACAATTTATATAGCAATTATATTTTTGCACATATATTTGGTGATTTATTATAGGTTAGTGTTCACCTTGACCACCCTTATATGTTTACCCTTAACAGTGCTTTATTTAAGGAGCAGACGTTTATCTTGAGAAGTTCAATGAGTTACCGCCCCCTTCCTTCACCGTTGTAATCATTTGAATAATCTGGGATCCAGCAGTTCTACTATGTTATAGCAGAACTTCTGGGGGGAGACGGCACAGAGCCTGGGCCAAAAGCCCAAAACTGAAGGGGCGGAGTTATGCCTTGTTTCCTGTTCCGCACAAGTAGATGAAGCTTTCGGAAGGAGATTTTAATAAGTCTACACAGTGTTGATTTGAAACCTTTACAGACACTTTTTTAATTGTGCTGGCCGAGTTTGCTGTTATTGCAGCAACATGATTCATCAAAACAAATATGAAGTGAAAGCAAGAAACGGCCTGAAACTATGATTGAAAACCAAAAAGCAAAACAGTCTGTGACTGATCTTGTCAACAAACAAGCATAGTGCGCGACATCACTTGTTTGTCGGATGATGGGCTGGAGACGGCAGTAAAAATTATAGCCTAATCATTTAGTTCGCTATTTTAAAATAATTAAACCTTGAAGAACACAAAACAAAACAAACACACACAAATATTGATATTACGGATCTGCATGAGTCAGAAGTGTTATTATTTTAGGTGGGAAAAACCAGAATTCCATAAGAATCACATCCCTGGATAATACAGGGTAAGCTGAAGCTCTCATATTATAATTATCCTCTAATCAAGCATTTAATCATCTGCCCTTATTTCTGTGTATTTGGTACATTTAGTATAATTCATTTTACATTTTAATTTCTCCTCAATTGTTATTTGGACATCTCAGTCATGCACATGCTTTCAAATGGATGCTAAATTAGTAAACTAATATAAATTAGAACTATAAAGGTAGCTAGAACTTTCTCTATGGACATACCTGAGGTTGGAAATGGTGATATTGATCAATAAATGGACTTTATATAAATAAGACCTAACTTTACACATATTCCTCACCTGTGCTCGTTGGAACAGCGGGTCCGGTGGTAGTTTCTGAAGCTTGTTTGAGGTGACATCCAGTCGGTTGAGTTTCTGGAGCAGAGAGAATGTTCCCTCTGGAATATAGTCCAGCATGTTGTGGTCCAAACTCAGAGTGTGGAGACTGGTCATCCTCTGCAAATAGTGGAGAAAAAAACATGATGGGGCTCGACAGACATTTAAACTTGAAACGTTTCACACAAAAAAAAGCCTTTTATTTTTAAATGTAAAATGGGAAAAGAACACCAGTTAAGCTATTTAAAATGTCAAACTTCTATTTACATTTACATTTAGTAATTTAGCCACCATTTTTATCCAAAGTGACTTACAAGTGAGGCTGAGAACATTAAAAGCCAAGTTTCTAAAGAAACAACTTGAAAGAGTGGTACAACGCAAAAAAAGTAATAAACGTTCAACACGGCTGAAACAACAACAGTTGATGAAATGTTCTCGGAAAAGGTGGATCTTTCTGTGTTGTTTTTTGAAGATGAGGAGGAATTCAACCCTGCTGTCATTGTGTCATGTTCATTGTTTTGTGTGTTCTTGTTGTGTTGTGTTTAGTGTGGTGCTAACCTGTATGGCATCCCAGGGGATAGAGTCCAGGTTGTTGTAGCTGAGGTCCAGCTCCTCCAGGGCCAGCAGGTCGTTGAAGGCTCCCTGGTGGATGAGCACCAGCTGGTTGTTGTTCAGGATGAGGTGGTGGAGCTTGGACATCCCGCTGAATGTGTCGTTCCCTATTCTCGTCAAGCGGTTGCTGGGGAAACACATGGACGACTCATGGATGAGAACGGTTGTAAAAAACAAAATAAATGGAGAGAGAAAGAATGAAAGAGAGTGCCGAGAAGGCATTATTTATATATTGCGTATAAAGTGCCTTTGGGACCACTGACTGAAAAGAAGAAGAGCAGAGCAAAATGCATCTTGGCAGTGTGACTACATCGATTTAGAGTGTTACAATTGATTCCATTTTTTTTCAATTAGAAAATGTAAATATGGCACTTTTTCACAAGCAAACCTTAAAATCTTGGTGTATAAATGAATTCAAATTATACCAAAAGTAAGTGTTTTTCAATGCTAAACACAGAACCATAATCCAATGAAATCCTTGTGAGGTAGATGCACAACCTTACTTAGGAGTCATCAATGCCTCAGGAAAGTGAAAGTGAACCCGGTCCAGTACCTGTTGAGGTGCAGGGCCCTGAGGTTCTCCAGGTCTGCGAAGGCATGCGGGGTGATGAAGGAGATGGTGTTCCTGGACAACGTGAGGTCCACCAGCCGTGTCATGTTTGCAAAGTCTTTCCTCTTCACACTACGTACACACAACATCAGAGAAAAGAAAGAGTTTACGTCTTAAGTCTTTATGTATAATAAGAAATGTAGTGTGTTGTTGGCAATAGTCAAGGACATCTGTTAAGGATGAGCCAATAATGCTGACCATGCAGTATTCAAGTTAATAGTAATTCAATATTGTCTTCTATGAATTAAAAACTAAATTACTAAGGATTATCATATTGATATTGAACAGTGGCACCTCATTACATTATTTGCCAAATCAAGAGAGATTTAAAATAAGCCTTCTTATGGCATTAGTCTTTCAACAGATGAAAAATCATCAAAACAATCCATATAGAGTGGCCTTTTCATATCAAGTATGAAAAACTTCATCCAAGAGCTTGAAAACCAAAGAACCCTTTAAACGGCAGCGTTATTATATTAAATTATTATATTAAGTTACGACCTTGAGTGGAAGATGAATTGCCAACTACTTTTTAGTGGCCTCAAAGGGTGTCATTCCTTTGATTCCTGTTACTTCTCCACACCCAAATAAGGTAGCATATCATAATCTAAGGTAAGATGATATGACAACCATTTATACTGTCACGTTTTTTGTGTATGCTGCAATTGGTCACAGCAATGCTAAAGTCATTTTGAGAGTATAGGCTGAATTATACCTGTGGGTTGGAATAGCCGCTGGATGTACACGCCAAAAGGTTTGCCCAATGTTTGTGTCACTGTCAGCATAATTGAACCAGAAAACGTAGCAGTAAAGACAATGCCTGACCCCAATGTGTAGTTATATCTTGGAGAGGTTGACATAAGCTACACGGGTGACGTAGAGGCCCATCGCCTACCTCTGGTGGCTATTCATGGTTGAAGTCACGTTCTTTGTGTTTGTGTCATATATTTGCCTTGCCTCCTGACGTCCCCTTGTGTAACTTAAAGTAACATAAAGTTCTGTTTACGTGCTTTGAGTCTTGAGTATTATCAAGACTCAAATGCAAATGCACCCTTTGCCTCGCCGTGGCCCACCATTAATAGCGGTAGTAACAGCACTATTTCTACAATTACTACTCCTACTACTAGAAGTTACATCAGCGTTGGCTCACAGCATATTTCCTCACCTTGTGACAAAGTTGTCAGCCAGCCGGAGCTCCACTGTGTGTCTGTCGATATTGGGCGGCACAAACAGCAGACCCTTTTTGGCACAGAGGGTTGCCAGGTTGGGCGACAGGATCTGGCAAACACAGCGCTTGGGGCAGATCTGCGCCCGCACCGCCATGGCAACCACCAGCATCAAGCACAGCAGCAGCCGCTCCATGGTTACCACCCCCCGCCTGGACACAACACCTGGAGAGAAAGAAGGACTAGTTTTACTTCATTAAACTTGATTAGACGGTATTATAATTATTTTTACATATTTCAAACTGGACCAAAGTAAAACCCTGAAGCAAAATTATTAAAAAGCATAAAAAAGGAGAGGGACGATTTGGTATGACCTCCCCCCACGATTATGGTCATTGTTACTATCTAATACACCAAAGCCATTTAAACAGAAATGCATTTTTGTGTATATTTTCTAAATGTTAAAAAAATAAATAAACAGACCAAAATTTTTGGAAAATGTTTCAATAAAACCACAATGAAACCATGTTCTAAGCAAGGTAAGCTGTAATGGCAACCTTCTAGTGTGTAAAACAATATACAAAATTAATTAAGCAAGTTAATGGAGCAAAGCCAAAGACAAATCACAACTACTTGTGATTTTGGCTTTGCACAATATGCTATTTTATACAGTCCTCAGACAAACATTAGTACAGGTGTCTGCTTTGTCCGTAGGCATCCAAAAATAAAACACTGTTATGTGACCTGCACGAATGACTAGACATGGCGAAATCAGGCCATAAACCTTTGACCCAAAAACACCATCCCACTTGTGTGTAATTAACTAATTAAACCACAGCAGAGATTTTTGAGACTCATTTAATAGGCAGCAACACATTTCTGCTGTAAATTTTTGTGCCTGAAGACACACACAGGGAGTGTTCATTAGCAAGCAGCAGATACATCCCTTAATTAGGAAAAGGTAGAGAAAGGGAGATGAGAGAGAGAGAGAGAGAGAGAGAGAGAGAGAGACAGACAGCGAGATGATTTAGATAGAGAGTGTGACAGAGTAAAAAAAAAAAAAATGATGTGAGTGACAGGAATAAAGAGAGAACGAGGGAGATTTCAGTGATGAGAAGTCTCATTAATGACAACCTTGATGGAGGTCTGGAGGACGTGGGAGCGTTACACGATTACACGAATCACAGCCACAAACTTTCGCTCTCTTTGCATGCACACCACGTGCACTAGCATACACATACCCTACTTTAGTCTACTTAACTCAGCCTCTGCAAGTACTTCCCACACATGCACCAGCTTTGCAATTATAATTTGACAAACTCAGAGTCCTGAGTCATAGATTGCAGTAATGCTGGATTTAACCACATCCTTTTTTGTAGTGTTTTCACTGCAAAATCCATAGCTAATACCTGTTTCCTGATTGGTGTACTCTACATTGATAGCAATGGGGTGGAAACTATAGTGTCCTACATAGACCTTGCAGGTTATGGGATGTTGCTCTTCAGCCGAATATTAGAGAATATAGAAGTACAGTATATACTACTACTATTATACTACACAATCAGTGTATACATGCATAGCGTGATCAGACAAAATCAATGTTGTCGTTAGTTACAGGATTACAGGACCAGTTTTTACATCTACTTACATACTGTGTCTGTATTGCACACAAATACAATTTGAGGCATTCGATTCTGTTCACCTCTCTCTCTCTCTCTCTCTCTCTCTCTCTCTCTCACTCTCTCTCTCTCTTTCTCTCTCTATCTCTCTCTCTCTCACGCACGCGTTCTTGTCTTCTGTGTGTTACACACATTCCCTCCCAGAACGTTATACAACACGTGTAGAATGACTCAAATTCACATATACAGAGAGAGAGAGAGATAGAGAGACCTCATGACCCCCTGTAACATGAGAGCGGATATCAGCTTATTAATTACAGAGGAATGACTATAATGAGACAGAAAGCAAGGAAGAATCAGAGGGACACAGAGAGAGGGAGAGAGAGAGAGAGAGAGAGAGAGGGAGAGGGAGAGAGAATTAGAGAGATAAGCGGGGGGTGGCTAATTAAAATGAGTGGCGAGACGAGAAAGGGAAGGGGCAGAGTCGGATGAATTCATTTTAGAAAGAGGAGAGGAGAGAGGAGGAGAGGAGAGGGGGAGAGGATGAGGAGAGGAGAGGAAGGAGACAGATGGATTAACCGCAGGCAGATTTGTAGAGTTTCACATTGAAACCTCCTTTAAAGACCCCCAGCCGTGTCCTCAGCCATACAGTAGGGACATACAGTAGGATATACAATAGGACATACAGTAGGACATACAGTAGGGACATACAGTAGGACATACGGTAGGACATACAATAGGGACATACAGTAGGACCATACAGTAGGACATACAGTAGGGGCATATAGTAGGACATACAGTAGGGATATACAGTAGGACATGCAGTAGGGATATACAGTAGGGAAATACAGTAGGACCATACAGTAGGAACATACAGTAGGGACATACAGTAGGACCATACAGTAGGAACATACAGTAGGGATATACAGTAGGGACATGCAGTATGGATATACAGTAGGGACATGCAGTAGGGACATACAGTAGGACATACAGTAGGGATATACTGTAGGGACATACAGTAGGGACATGCAGTAGGGACATGCAGTAGGGATATACAGTAGGACATACAGTAGGATGGTAAAAGGTACACATATTGGGGATAAGGGCATGCCAAATGGCACGTACGCATGCATGATGATGGAGAAAATGAGATTAGGCACACATTCATTGGAATTTCTTGTTTCTCGAAAGAGAAAAAAAAATCCCACAAAGACACACATGCACGCGCGCGCGCACGCACGCACGCACGCACACACGCACACACACACACACACACCGGCACCTACAGTCAAACGTGGTTAGCAACAAGCTGTAACATACTGTGTGACATGTACAGCTAGCCGGATCAAATAGAACAGCAAATGAACCTGAAG
>OMNO01077744.1:0-12462 GCA_900303215.1 Trachyrincus scabrus | reverse complement strand
TATCATTGCCTTTCCTCTTTTTATTGACCATTCATTTCCCATCCTTTTCCCCCCTCTGCCCCTCCCCTCTGTCTCCTGTATCCATGTGTTCTGCTACTGAACACATTCAGGCTGGTAAGCTGAGTCCCCACCTGGTCCTGGACCAGCTCAGGTGTAACGGTGTATTGGAGGGGATCCGCATCTGCAGACAGGGCTTCCCCAACCGCATCCCTTTCCAGGAGTTCAGACAGAGGTGAGGGCTTGGTATGTGTGTGTGTGTGTGTGTGTGTGTGTGTGTGTGCGTGTGCGTGTGTGCGAAGGAGAAATTGTTGTTGTTGTCCACCTGTGTTAGAAGCTAAACTAGACCCACTCAAGCGACTCACCACCTATCACAACCATCTGTCTGTCTCTCTCTCTCTCTCTCTCTCACACTCACACACACACCCACACACACGCCTCTCACTCAAGCACCTCATGTACTTTGTGAATCTTTCCACCGCTCCTCAATCATATTTCTCTCTCTCTCTCTCTCACAATCTATTTATTGATTCTTCTATCTATTTTCCAGATACGAGATCCTAACTCCCAACGCCATACCTCGCACCTTCATGGATGGGAAGCAAGCATCAGAACTCATGGTGAGTCACCACCGGCAGCAGCTACATTTAACACAGTTTGAATTCGAAACCACAGATCTGCCACTACTACCCCATTAACTACACCCCCTCTCTCCCTCTCCATCCGCAGATCAGGGCTCTGGAGCTGGACCACAACCTGTTCCGCGTGGGCCAGAGCAAAGTGTTCTTCCGGGCCGGAGTGCTGGGCCACCTGGAGGAGGAGCGCGACCTGAAGATCACGGACACCATCATCCGCTTCCAGAGCGCCGCCCGCGGATACTTGGCGCGCAAGTAAGCCCTCCCGCTGAACTTAAACTAACTAGCTAGCTGCCGAGTGAACGCTCACGCAGCCTGTTCTCGTGATGCTAACGCTGTGGTGTGTATTCTGTAAACCCCAGGGCCTACCTGAAGAAGCAGCAGCAGCTGAGCGCGCTGAGGGTGATGCAGAGGAACTGTGCGGCCTACCTGAAACTCAGGAACTGGCAGTGGTGGAGGCTGTTCACTAAGGTACTGTTTGACACTGGGCACCATCTGCCCACTTGTTTAGCCTGTTAGAGTAATTCATTAGCAGGGATAAAACAAGACACACTCAGCATAACACAACACAAACTCAGTGTATTTCAATGGTTTTCGAAGAGAGAGAGAGAGCGAGAGAGAGAGAGAGAGAGAGATGAATGGAATCGTATGGCAGGTGAGGTTGTGACCTTTGACCCGTGGCACTGTGTGTTTTCCAGGTCAAGCCTCTGCTGCAGGTGACACGGCAGGACGAGGAGATCCAG
This sequence comes from Trachyrincus scabrus, assembly GCA_900303215.1. Taxonomy (NCBI): domain Eukaryota; kingdom Metazoa; phylum Chordata; class Actinopteri; order Gadiformes; family Macrouridae; genus Trachyrincus; species Trachyrincus scabrus. The sequence continues at coordinate 11,087 of OMNO01077744.1, read as the reverse complement.
TCCAGGGAGGCGGAGCTACAGAAGGCTAAGGACAATCTGGGCCGGGTGGAGCTGGACTTCGTTGAGCTGGACAGGAAACACACGCAGGTAGACTTAACACACGTGCCCCATTGTGTTCTCTGCTTCACTCTTTCTCCTCAGTAAATCAGTAGTTTATGTTATGTCTTTTTTTTACCTCCTTTTCTTGACATGATTAGTTTGTAGTGCTCTGTAGTTGCTTAACTTGGAATCAAATTAGGATTAATGTCGTATGATTTCTGATATGCTAGCAGCGGAGCTTAAAAATTTTAGCTTATTTGTAGTCCAGTCCAAAGATGTAGTCCAGTATCTTATTTGACTGACATGTATCTGATGCCCGCGTTGCCCTTAGCTGCAAGAGGAGAAGACGGTGCTGGCCGACCAGCTGCAGGCGGAGGCGGAGCTGTTCGCCGAGGCTGAGGAGATGAGGGCCCGGCTGGCCAGTAGGAAGCAGGAGCTGGAGGAAGTGCTGAGTGAGCTGGAAAGCCGATTGGAGGACGAGGAAGAGAGGGGCGTGCAGCTGACCAATGAGAAAAAGAAGATGCAGCAGCATGTGCAGGTGCAGATGAGGGGATCCCTTGAACATACAAGCAGCAATATAACACTATATTAAAATTATATTATATGTATATATTGATCATGATCAAAACCTAGAATTACTGTACTGAGGGTTGGCCTCACTGATATCAGTCGATCTCTAGACGTGTCTGCTTAGAATAGCATCAGTCTTCTCTGCACACCACATTGACCCACTTTCATCCACCCCCCCACCGTTATGTCTCTCCCAGGACCTAGAGGAGCAGCTGGAAGAAGAGGAGGGGGCCAGGCAGCGCCTCCTGCTGGAGAAGGTCACCCTGGAGACCAAGGTGAAGAGTCTGGAGTCAGACCTCCTGAGCACAGCCGAGCAGAGAGACCGACTGAGCAAGGTACGGTGTATCTGAGAGAAAGAGAGAGAGAGAGAGAGAGAGAGAGAGAGAGAGAACGTCCATCCCATTGCTTTAGCTCAGTACCTCAAACCTTCACTTCCATCATCTTTTACCTTTTTCTCCCAACAAAACCAGGAGAAGAAACAGCTGGAGGAGCGACTGAATGAGGTGACTGACCAGCTGACTGAAGAAGAGGAGAAAACCAAGAGCCTGAACAAGCTGAAAAACAAACAGGAGGCTGTGATCGCCGACCTAGAAGGTAACGTTCACCGTAGTGTCCCGTTCAAACCAGCTAAACTAGCGGTTTGAATCCAACGCAGTCGTTGGTCGACTTGTGGCTTTGGTTTAATGTTAGACATCGACAAAAAAGGTCGGCCAGTAAATCGGTTAAAGTACCGTGCAGGCTAACCACGCATTGCTTCCATATTGTCTGGTGCTTTCAAAACATAAACAATGCTTCTTTCACTGCGGTCTGACTTCTGTTTCTACACTTGTGTTCAGAGCGCCTGAAACGTGAGGAGCAGGGCCGTTTGGAGCAGGAGAAATGGAAGAGGAGGATGGAGAACGAGTCGGTGGAGGCCCAGGAGCAGCTGTCGGACCTGGGCATGCTGTCGTCAGAGCTGAGGGGCAGCCTGGCTCAGAAGGAGAAGGAGATCACCTCTCTACAGGGCAGGTGGGAGACACACTGTGTCACATGATCCTGTGATATGTCAAATGATTGGTGATACGTCAAATGATTGGTAATGGCTATTGATTGGAGTAACAGTTGAGATGAATAAGTGTTTTGTATCCTTTCAACAATGTGCGATGGACAGTTGAATTATAATGAAGAAATGCAGTAACAGATGTATGGAGTGCAATTATACTGAACTGACTAACAAAGGTCAAACAATTTTCTCCTGTGTGTCTCTCTCTCTCTCTCTCTCTGCCTCTTTCTTTGTATGCTTCACTCTATTTCTGCATCTGTCTCTCTCTCTCTGTGTGCCCCACTCTATCTCTGCCCTCCCCTCTCTCTCTCCCCTCTCTCTCTCCATGCCCCATTCTGTCTCTGCCTCAGGCTGGAGGAGGAGGGATCCCGTCGTGCGGAGGCCCAGAGGGCCCTGCGGGAAGCCATGTCTCAGGTGTCGGAGCTGAAGGAGGAGGTGGAGAACGAGCGCGGGATGAGAGAGCGGGCAGAGAAGCAGAGGAGGGACCTGGGGGAGGAGCTAGAGGCCCTGAGGACGGAGCTGGAAGACACCCTGGACAGCACCGCCACCCAGCAGGAGCTCAGGTCAGAGAGAGCAGAGAAACTATAAACTATACACACTTTTATTTTGTATTTTTGTATATTTTTATTTTATTAAATGTGCTGTAGGTAAGAGTTTCTCCACCATTGAGAAGTGTTGCCTTCATGCACCTGTGATTGACAGGCAAGATGGATTCCCCAAAGCAGTCAGGGAAGAGATGCCCTGATTGGTCATAAATGAGCCGGGAGCGGTCTAAAATCTAGATTGTCTCATACAGAGGCAGGCGCAGTCAACTCGAAACAGATATTCTCACAGCGCATTTCACTCACTAATAGCTTACGGATGGCTATGCCATTTCTAACAAATTCCACTCAATTGCAGATGACCCATTTTTTCCAGATTTCCAGATGCTTTGTGCGAGTTTGCATGTTGTCTCTGTGTATATGTGGGTTTTATGTCACTCCCATGCCAGGGGCAGGGTAGAGAATACAGTCAGTTACAGTAGTCATGTATCTGTGACTAGATAGATGTTGTTTGGTTTATATATCAATATATCACAATTTAAATGTCATGCTCATGCTACACTACTTTGACAATGGTTAATATTGATATATTGGTAATAATATATAGAGAGAATGATTAAACATGTTTTTCCATGATTTAGATAAAGTAAAGGTGTATTCATAATGTGAAGGTAGCAATAAAGGAAAACGCAGGTGGGATGTAAATCAAGGCTAGCGGGGCGTAGAACATTTATAGCACGTTGCTTAAAGGACAGAAGCCTTGAACCCCTCTACTGGGCCACAACGTAACCCATGAGGGGTTAAGAAAGAACCACATCTTAACAATATATTAAGGAAGGGTGTGCCAACCCAAGGAGAGGTCAGTGGGTTCTACGGACACACATCACTGACTCAATGGCCCCATGGTCTCGCCCCTCTCCACAGGTCTCGGAGGGAGGCGGAGCTCAGCGACCTCCAGCGGTGTGTGGAGGAGGAGACGCGACGCCACGAGGTGCAGCTGTCGGAGCTCCGCATCAAACACAGCTCTGCCATCGACAACCTCCAGGAGCAGCTGGACAACAGCAAGAGGGTGAGGAGGGACACTCGGCTAATGGGCTCTACCTAGACATAGACCAAACGCTGAGACACTGTGTGTGTGTGTGTGTGTGTGTGTATGAATGAGATAAAAGGCTATGGAACGAAGTACGAAGAAGGCAAATAGAATGTATTAAAAAATATAATATCCATACAAATTGTGTAATAAAAGTAATGCATTTTTATTTATATGGCGCTTTTCAAGTACTCAAAGACACTACAAAATATGACATTAAATGAGTAAAAAACAAAACATACAAATATCAATAAAACGTTGTATAAATGAAGGACTTTAGACTAACACACCCATTCATTTATTCATTCATTCACCCATTCATGTCCCCCGCCAGGCACGCCAATCCCTGGAGAAGGCCAAGGCGGTGCTGGAGGAGGAGCGTCTGAACCTGACCTCGGAGCTCAAGGGCTTGCAGGGCGGCCGCATGGAGAGCGAGCGGGGCCGCAAGCGAGCCGAGGGCCAGCTGCAGGAGCTGACCGCCCGCCTGGGACAGGCCGACCGGGAGAGGGAAGAGCGCGAGGAGCGGCTACACAAGCTTCAGGTGGGACACAGTGGGAGTGTATAGTAGATAGCTGAGGTTTTAACCATAGACTGTAAAACCCATTGGTTTACACATGATGAAGCCCTAGATTTCACTTTACGGGCGCCGCCATTGCTTAAGTTCCTTAATAACTTTTTCATGAAATATAACTGTCAAACAATACATAATATGGAGATGAACTAGCCACTGAGATACTAACCGAAGGAAGGAGAAAATGTATCCGCTTTGTATTACGAGAATTAAATCAAATTTTTCCCATTAACTTAGAATGGTGACCGGCCTTTTCGCATCCAACCACCACGAGCCACTAGATGAACCGTTAGATGAACTACACGTTAGTCTCCTCCGCCAGGGCTTCACAAACAGGCGGTCATGGCTGCCGCTTGGTTTTATCCAATGGCATTGTGTTCAATGGCTCATTACGATGTAAAAGTTCAAATGTGTGCATATGTTTCTTATTATAGGTTGTTTATAGTTTATTATCATTATGTGTCTCTTTACCTTTTGTTGCTGATGTTAACATTATGTCCCCCTTCTGTGACAGAGTGAGATTGAGAATATTTCCGGCACTCTGTCCTCCTCCGACTCCAAGTCCCTTCGTCTCTCGAAGGAGGTCAGCAGCCTGGAGAGCCAGCTGCATGATGCACAGGTAATGATGTGGCTATACGCGCACGCACGCACACACACACACACACACACACACACACACATACATAGGCATGAAAGCATAACACACACCCCACACACCACCTACGCCAGGGCTAAGCTCAGAACAGATTCATTTCTGTAATAGCTCCTATACAAAAACTGAAGTATGAATTTACATAATACAAATCTTGAGATTTGTGAAGACACACACGCATGCATGCATACACGCACGCATGCACACACGCACACACACACACACACACACACACACGCAATCATCTTCACATCCACACAAACTTAACAAGAACATAAGAGCTAAGAAAGTCACTCAGGTGTCTTCTCTCAGGAAATGCTGCAGGAGGAGACCCGTCAGAAGCTGGCCCTGGGCTCCAGGGTGCGAGCTCTGGAGGAGGAGAGGAACGGCCTGATGGAGAGAGTGGAGGAGGAGGAGGAGAGAGCCAAGGAGTTTGGTCGACAGATCCAGACCCACACCCAGCAGGTACTGGAGATCTATAGAGATCTATACTAATAAAGATAGTTTGCTGTTGGCATAGAAGAAGTGCCATGTATAAATTGTACCATGTCCACAATTGCAAGTTGGCTCAACTCTCCGTTTTACCCTTTCAATCCATCATTTGTTAATTATTCTCCCAGTTCAGTTATTAAAATGTTCCATCTAATCTAATAGGATCATTCACCTAAACTTTGAAGAACTTATAAACGCACACAAAGTAAATTGAACAGATAATACATGTATTAACTACAAAGTAACACAACTAAACTAAGACAGACAACATTGCTGAGATGGAGGTGGCCACATGTGTGTGGTCCACTGCTGATCTCTAAACCTAGCTGCCACCTGGCAAGCCAATCAGCAGGGACCACACCTCCACAAATCCAACCAATCAAATACAAAGATTCACTTAACTAACTCAATCAACAATCAGTGGCACACAGAGAAACATGAACAGATGTTTCAAGAAGCTGGCCAGCAATTTTCGGTTTCAGATACGACGATTAGACTACCCTCAGTTCAGTTACCGTGGCGACTCATTCTGTGAACCTAACCTGGAGCAAACCTAGTACATAGCAGGTTAGCTCCGAGATAACCCTGCCCACAGAGTTTAGTAAACTAGAGCTTCATTTAAAAATACATAGATTAATATACTATTATAAGACACGTTTTGTTATTTTTATCACCAAGTAAAAAAAGAATGGTCTAGATAGGCTTCAAGCAGTAAAAACACTGAAATAGCAATGACGGCTTGGGAATTCAGCTGTTCTGAAACCGAACATCTCGACAGTGCAGGGAAGCACTCGCTCTACTCTTGAGTTCTGGTTTAAGTTTTAAGATATTCAAATCTGCTATTTGAAACGGGGAGGGACATTAACGCAAACAACTCATAAATATCACCGAGGGTCAAAACAAACCAATGTTATCTTGACTGACAGCTGGGCGAGCTCCGCAAGCAGTCGGAGGAGGTCAACATGGCGGTGGAGTCGGGCGAGGAGACGCGCCGGAAGCTGCAGCGGGAGCTGGACAGCACTGTGCAGCGGGAGCGGCAGAAGGAGGAGGAGAAGGAGCGGGTGGAGAGGCAGAGGGAGCGGCTGAGGGAGGAGATAGAGGATATGACTCTCGCCCTGCAGAGAGAGAGGCAGAACTGCACCGCCCTGGAGAAGAGGCAGAAGAAGTTTGATCAGGTAAGCAGGAATATCGTATCAGATATGTGACCCTGGCCTGTGACCGTGGCCTTTGATGCTCTGCACAGGCTGAAGACTTTGAATGAGATGTGTAATGCACAGACTACGCTAGTTGATTTACGGTGCTAATTAACTAGCAAACCTATGCAAAATAATGCTTCAATGATTCATTAAGACATTTGGGAAAGGCGCTTTTATCCAAAAGCAACTTACAGTGAATTTCAATTCAAATACATTTCATTAAGGAGCAGGTAGTGGGTTAGACGTCTTGCTCGAGGATGCCTACAGGTAGGTTGCGGACATAGGGTGTGATACAACCCATGATACATCCTCAAGTAAATGAGGTCAAAGTTTGAGTGGGCTATGAAAATATTATACACAAAAAAATGTCTTCCCATGTCCCATGACCCATGACCTATGCCCTTCTCCCCTTGACCCCTGGCTGCAGTGCCTGGCGGAGGAGAAGGCGGTGAGTGCCCGTCTGGCGGAGGAGAGGGACCGAGCAGAGGCAGACAACAGGGAGAAAGAGACCCGCTCCCTGGCACTGGCACGGGCCCTGCAGGTAACCCACAGCAACGCAGCACTCTCTAGCACCTGATTGCCCAGCATATGTTTGTTATGTAGTCCTGATATTTTTCAACTATGACATTTTTGTTTGGGTTTTGGGTTGAGATTTTCTTTGAAAAAATGTATAATTTTGGATCTTCATGTGTTTGTTTGTAGGAGGCCCAGGACCAGAGGGAGGAGCTAGAGAGAGCCAATAAGCAGCTGCGTCAGGAGATGGAACAGCTTGTCAACCAGCAAGATGACGTCGGCAAAAACGTAATATCAACCTCCATCTCTCTCTCTCTCTCTCTCTCTCTCTATCTCTCTCTTTCTACACTCTCCCTAACCTCTCCTTCATCTCCTCAGCATCACATCTCCAGGTTTATCTCATTATCGGAGACTGCCTAGAAATGAATTACTTTGATTTACACTTTTAGTGTGCCAGATAACCAGACTAGCTCACATTCATGATTGATTTAGAACTCAATACAAATGTTCTATTTTCTAACAACTTAATCTTACTTAAACTCTGTTTTGCTTGTTTCTGCTAACATTATATGTCCATGTTAGCACCTATTTGCCCTCCTAACCTCTTCTGTGGTCCTTCTCAAGGTTTCTTCCTTGGTAATTAGAGTTTTTCCTTGCCTTTTAGAGGGCTTAGTAAAAAGTGGCCTATGAAGCCCGTTGAAACCGTAACTGTGATCAAGGGCTATACGAATAAAGTCGACCCGACTCCCGCCAGGTCCACGAGCTGGAGCGCTCGCGGCGGGCCCTGGAGACGGAGGCTCAGAACCTGCGTGTGCAGACCCAGGAGCTGGAGGAGGAGCTGTCTGAGGCGGAGAACTCCCGTCTCAGGCTAGAGGTCACCCTGCAGGCCCTCAAGGCCCAGTTTGAGAGGGAGATCAGCACCAACGAGGAGAAGGGAGAAGAGAAGCGCCGGACACTCAGCAAACAGGTGATACATTAGTGCCGCTGGTGGGGAGACAGAGTAGGGGAGAATGGGGGGAATTCCATGATACCCAGTTTTTTTATTAATTAGGATGATATGGCATACCCTTAAAATGATCAATAAAGATAAAAATCATATAAGGTTTGAAAGGAAATGATTTTGTCAATTTTTTATTTGATACCATACAATGACCCTCTGTTGGATTGCTTAGAATGGGATTTCATTTCAATGAGCATGATGTGCTATATCTATATGTGTGTGTGTGATTACTGCCATCACACACACACACATACACACACACACACACACACACACCCTAAGCACCTCCTCCTTCCACCCAGCTGAGGGAGCTGGAGACCCAGCTGGAGGAGGAGCGGAGCCAGCGGTCGCAGGCACTGACGGTGAAGAAGCAGCTGGAGGCGGAGCTGCAGGAGGCGGAGGGCCAGGTGGAGACGGCCACCCGCGGCCGGGAGGAGGCGGTCAAGCAGCTGCGGAGGCTCCAGTCCCAGATGAAGGAGATCCTGCGGGAGCTGGACGAGACCAAGCTGGCCCGCGAGGAGGTGGTGGCCCAGTCCAAGGACAGCGAGAAGCGCCTGCAGACCCTGGAGGCCGAGCTCCTGCAGCTCACTGAGGTGCCTGTTTGTCTGTCATCATAATTACTATAATACAATCATTGGATAATTATGTTACATTACAATTATATTTAGTGCATGTGTGACTCACAGAGATGGATAAAGAGAGAGAGAGAAATACCTGCTCTATTATTATGAATCATCTCTGTGATCTGTTGGTATTCCTGTCTGCAGGAGCTGTCTGTGTCGGACCGGCAGAAGAGACAAGCCCAGCAGGAGAGAGACGAGTTGGCGGACGAGATGGTCAACAGCACCTCTGGGAAGTCAGTACTGTTGCACCAAACACATCACCTGCACAAAGTGCACTTTAGCTTCACTTTGTGTTGGGATGCCAGCTTCACTAACTACTTAAAAGTAGAAAGAAAGTGTTGCACACTCTGGCTCCATATGTATTTCTCTTTCACGTTTTGGCCCTCAGGCCTTCTTCACTAATACTGTGTGTATGTGTGTGTGTGTGTGTGTGTGTGTGTGTGTGTGTGTGTGTGTGTGTGTGTGTGTGTGTCCAGGTCTGTTCTGAGCGAGGAGAAGAGGAGGTTAGAGACGCGTGTCACTCAGTTGGAGGAGGAGCTGGAGGAAGAGCAGACTAACTCTGAACTGCTGGCCGAGAGACAGCGCAAGAACACACTACAGGTACACACACGCATGCACGCACGCACGCACACATACACACACACACACACACACGCATGCATGCACACACACAAACCCACACTCACACATGCATACACGCACGCATGCACACACACGCACGTACACACACACACACACATATTGAGTAGGTTTACACAAAGTTCATGTAAACCTACTTTTCCTTTTTTCATGTATTTGTATATAAAAACAGTATCTGCATATACACACACACCCACGCACACACACACACATACACACACACACACGCACACACACACACACACGATGCACATGATACTCATAATACTCATAGTGGGCTGTGCGTGTGTGTGTGTGTGCGCGTGTGTGTGTGTGTGTGTGTGTGTGTGTGTGTGTGTGTGCAGGTGGAGACCCTGAGTGTGCAGCTGCAGGGGGAGAGGACCCTGACCCAGAAGGCGGAGGCTGCCCGGGAGCAGCTAGAGAGGAGCAACAAGGAGCTGAAGACCCGGCTGGGGGAGATGGAGGGAGCCGTCAGGGGGAAACACAAGCTCAGCGTGGCCGCCCTGGAGGCCAAGATAGACTCCATGGAGGAGCAGCTGGAGCAGGAGAGACAGTGAGGGCCGCACTACACTTATGCACGCACACACACGCACACACACAAAGAAAATAAACATTTATATATGCATACACACAAATACACACACGCACACACACACACAGACATCCGAAAAACACTTGTATATACACACACCCACGAACCCATGCACGCACACACACACACACACACACGCCAGAATTTCAAACCCCTTTTCATTAGGTTGTTTAATTTTGCAATCTAACCCAAAACTCGTATTCTCCCAGGGAACGAGCCATAGCCAACAAACTGGTGCGGAAAACAGAGAAGAAGCTGAAAGAGGTGATGATGCAGGCTGACGACGAGAGGAGACATGCAGACCAGTACCGAGAACAGGTGAGGAAACCATCAACCATCGAGTTGTATGACAGATTTCATCTCCCCCTGTCCTCCTGTTCTGGGATTAATCTCATGTGCTACACTTCCCTTTTCTGTTCACCTCCTCTAAATTCTGTGCTCTCTCTCTCTCTCTCTCCCTCTCGCCTTCTCTCTATCTCCTCTCTCGTCCCCCCCTCTCGCTCTCTCTCTCTCTCTCTCTCCCTCCTGTATTTCCCCTTACTCTTCCCTTTCCCTCCCTGCTGTCTCCTCCTCCTCTTCCTCCTCCTCCTCCCCATCCCTTTCTTCTCCTCCTGCTCCTCCTCCCCAGCTGGACAAGTCCATGGGGCGCCTGAGGCAGCTGAAGAGGCAGCTGGAGGAGGTGGAGGAGGAGAACTCACGCTCCAATGCTCAGCGGAGGAAGCTGCAGAGGGAGCTGGAAGAGATGTCGGACAGCAGCCAGAGCATGACACGGGAGATCACCGCCCTGCGCAGCCAGCTCAGGTAACCCTGCGTGGATCTCCTTCCGCACGTCTCGCCATCGGTTCTCCAGAGACAGACACACTGACTGGTGTATGTAGATAAAGGGATTACAGAGAGAGAGAGAGAGAGAGCTGGGGTGCTTGACTCTCAGCTGAAAGGGTGTTCGATCCCCAATGTCTGCAGTCTACCTGTACGCATCGTTCAGTGAGATGCCTAACCCCTAACCCCTAACTGATCCTCTATCTGTGTTCACTGTCAGTCACTTTGGATAAACACATCTGCCAAATGACTAAATACTAAGTACTAAATACAGAGAGAGAGTTCAAACAAGATGAATTTCTTGAATTTGTATTTGTCCCCCCATTAACGTTGTATGATTTTGTGTGTTTGTTTTTGTTTTGTTTGTGTGGCATGACTTGTGTCCATCTAACATTGTTCATCTGTGTGCGTCACCACCACCACCACCCAGCTTCGTTGAGTAGAGACCAGATAAGTAGGTCTCATTCGTCTGTGTAGCACATGTGTGTGGCTGTGGGTGTGTGTATGTGTCTGTTTTAGTGTGCGTTTATTGCTTTGTCGCTTTTTTTGTTTTGTATATTTTGTCCTCCGCTTATCCCTTCATCACAGCATTTCATTGTCCATGTTGTCTTTCTCTCTATAAAGCGTTAATAATTGATCACAAATATGAAACTATCGAAGAAAAAAAGTTTTTAAAAAAGTAAAAAGAAAATATATTGATAATTTGT
>OMNO01077726.1:0-10367 GCA_900303215.1 Trachyrincus scabrus | reverse complement strand
AGAACATAAATCATACACACATATGGGCATGCACGTGCAGAGACGCACATACACAAGCACACATAGAAAAACAGAGGCACACGTACACACAGAGATGTACATGAACACACATCTAAACACACCTAAACACACACACACACACACACACACACACACACACACACACACACATACTTAAACTGGCATGTTTGAGGAATTCAATTCCATTAATCCGTTGCCGTGGTGATTCATGGCCCATGGGGAGTGGTGACAGAGAGTTACAGGTGCATCAATGCCTGATTTCCTGTTACATACGAATGCATGCACGTGCTCAAGTCTGTGCATGCATGTGTGATCTTAGCGTGTTTGTGCATTGCCTGGCACACACTGTGTGTGTGTGTGTGTGTGTGTGTGTGTGTGCGTGTGCACATGTACCACCTTTTACATTGTATCTGAGTATGTGTGTGTGTGTGTGTGTGTGTGTGTGTGCGTGTACCACATGTACCACCCTTTACAGTGTATCTATGTTTTTGCATGTGTGTGTCTGTGTGTGTGCTTTGGTGTGTCATATTTCATGTGTTCACATGCTGGGCTTATTATTCCGTAGCAGTAGACTTTTACAGCAGAAAACCATGGCAACATAGATCTAAGGGGCTGAACAGCAGAGAGCAGCTGATATGTGGGCAATTAAAGCTGCCACATGATTCTGCAGCACCAGCCAAAGACCCTGCTTTATCTACATCCCATAATAGTCCTCATAGCTTGTTGAGTCGATGTCTTTTACAATGCTTTAGTACAGCTTTGAACGCAAAACGAAAATGGTGGGTAGGATTATGCTTGTGGATGCTGTTTTGTTTTCGCCAGCTATTGATTTGCTATTGATTTGCAGTTTTTATTTTGCATGTGTGCCCTCACAGCATCCTATTGTGTTTGTTTTAAAATAAAATAAAAACATTGCAACATTTCTTTAAACGTTGGACAGCAAAAGCTAATTAAGTGAATCGGCACACATTTCTTATCTGCAACAGCTCCTTGCTTTCAGATTCCCACTAGCTCTGCTCCATTGCCACCCTGGTTCAACTAGCCTTTACCTCTGTAAATTATAGCAATACTTTACAACCAGTGTATTCAACGACAAAGCACAAATAAATACAAATTCCAATATGGCAATGCAGTTTAATGTGGAATCTATACATCTAGCATTTCAGTTAGCAAAGTGCATTGATCAATTGGTAACCAATGAAGTGTTCTATTGGATTTAATTAAATGGAAGTAGAGAGAGAGAGAGAGAGAGAGAGAGAGAGAGAGAGAGAGAGTCCATTAATGATAACTGGCGTTCCCAAATTGTCTTCGATGACTATGACTGATGAAGTGTTACATTACGACCGCTATGCGGAGAATGCGCAGAAGAATTCATGCCATGCTCTTGATTTACGACGGCTTGAAATCTCTGATTATTCATTCTGTGCATTTGTATCAACGATTAAGTATTTCGGCAACCAACCTGTAATGTGAATCAATCATTGTTAATCGTACACACCGGAATTCGCGTTTATCGCATGTTGGAAAAACAGGCGATAAACGCCAAAAACAAAATGCGGTCTATTTGGACGATAACGAGAGGAATCCTTCCTGTCGTCAGGTCAGCCATAGTAAGTGGCTGTCACACACGTGAAGGACAGGCTGCCTCTCTCCGTTACAGATTGTGGAGGATTAGGGAGACATTGGACCATCGGCGACACCGCTCGCTTCAGTCATTGCAGCTGTTGAATTCATCATGCGGATTATAAATTAAGAAATCACACACACACACACACACACACACACACACACACACACACACACACACACACACACACAAACACACACACACACACACTCCAAAACACATGCACACACACTCACGCTTCAATACACACACACACACACACACACACACACACACACACACACACGCTTCAATACGCACACACACGAAAACAAACGCACACAGCTATGGAGATCCATGGATGAATCGTGAGTCTAATTACGTCAGAGGAGAACTTTGTGGAGTATTGACGCCAGTGATTCACGCTCGTCTCCAGCTGACGACCACACGACTGCCAATCTGCTTGAAAGTGGCTTAAAACCCCGCGGCGGGGGGTGTGTTTGATTTAGCTCAGTCGGTGAAATAGCACCGAAGCTAATTGAATGCGTGTGGGAAGGCGGGCTACGGATTTACGTGCGGGAGTCGGGTAGGAGGTGGGGATGGGAGGGGTTGAAGTCTCCAGCACCCCTGCTGAAAGATGAGCAGCTAAATTGATAGCGCCTGGTGGGTCCTTGACGTCAAACAGACTTCCGAAAGGAAGCATTTTTTTCTGGTAGTTTCTTATGTTATTGTTGTTTTTCATTGTTCGTAATGATAATTGATTCCCAGTGACAATAAGAAGCAAAATTACCATATACCGTAGCATAATTTGTTCTCCTGTAAAGAAAGGGGATATATTTAAAACATAATTGTCCAGTTATAGCATACTCTAAAGCTATCTGTTTTTTATATTCTATATTCAATCTATATTCAGTGTAGATACACTGCGTGGATACAAAAATCGTAAAATACAGTTATGGGCTGAAAACTGACAGAATTGTCAACTTGTTACACTCCATTTCCATCTTCAGTCTCACATTTCCTCCATCCTAACCGATTTCTGTGGGGGAGGGGGATTCGATTTATTATTATTTTTTTTTTTTAGTAGGGACCACCGTATCAACCCGTGGCGTTGATTGGCTAATCGTTAGTCCCCCTGCGGCGCTCATTGGATAATCATTTTTTCAACCGAGAAATCACCGTTTCATGTCCCGATGCCAGACCAGAATCAGACGTCTGGACCCAGGCAACCTCTCTTACTCTCTCACTCTCCATCTCTCTCTGACTCTCTCACTCTAATTAAATGTTTTGTCTTACAGAGGTCCAGGAGCCATATGCAGTTGTTGTGCTTTTGGAGAAGGATTTCATCGTGGTAGACCTAACACAGAGCAAGTATGTGTGGCGCACACACACACACACACACACGCACACGCACATACCACACACACCACACACACCACACACATTCCCCACACATGCAGGCTCCCTGGCTTATGTGGCAGCTGGGTGAGAACAAGAAGGTGCATAAGGTGTAGTCAGATCTGCTGGCTGTGGCACGGTCACAGGGGCCACCAGAGTCCCATATCTTCTGTGGCACGGCGTCACAGGGGCCACCAGAGTCCGACATCGACCTATCACCTGGTGGGTGGCAACACTCAGGCCAAAACAAAGCCAAAAACAATAGACCCTTTTCACAGAGGCATCATCATAGGACAAACACGTGTCGCTCATAACACTAATTATGCGGCTGTTCTTTTTATGTGCCAGAGCAATGGTCGTAGGCTAAACTAGTGAAGACATCACACATTGACCGTGGACCATGTAAACAGTAGCAGATCCATAATAAGTGTTATGAGCGACACCTGTGTTTGTCCTACGATGACACCTCTGTATCTATTCAGTAAAGTCACAAGGGAAGGACTGAAGAGGGGTATGGAGCGGGATACAATCCGACACAAGGTTAAACACAAGGTTAGACAAGGTCGTCCTCCAGTTCATCCTCTGGGACAGGTCTCTGGTGAACCACAGTGTATTGCTAGTGCTGTTTGTGATTGGCTCAAATTCGAGGGCATGTGCTCAAATTGGTTCCGGCAAGTACATTCATTTGAGCCAATCTGAAACACTTGCTTCTGGACCTGTGGTTTGATGAATTCACTTGAATAATGGTAAAGCAGGCCATTCATTAATTACCAACACTAGGAGTGGACTTGGTGTTGTTCTCACACCAAAACACATATGGCCAGGGGGTGTGGTAAACATGATCACAGTATCATTAACCTACAATCACTGTAGATGTAGATAACGCCTGATGAAGACGGATGAAAAGGTCACGTTCGTCTTCGTCGACTTTGGTAAATGGCCTGTCCACACGGTTGTTCATAATGATTTGGCAGCTAATTAGCCTCTAAATTACTTGTCGCTCTTAGTGCTATTCATTTTGGGGGTCTTATCCATAAGATGCAGGTAATTCATCGTATCTTTGGCTCTGTGCAGGCCACTGACGTCACAAGTTGGCCTACAAAACATTTGTTTTCACAAGTAGAGATGTGTTGGTGTTCCAGACGTTCTCCAAATGTGTGTGAGTCAGGAGCAATCGATCTAAAAGGTATCATTCTCGGGTGTTGTGCCAAATGGTATTCAGCCCTGGTGTCCAGTATTCTGCCATGACTCATTTCTTCAGCCATTTACATTTTCCTCTCTTCTGTATTTACACAAGTTCAAGTTGCATCTATGCAATGTTCACTCCAATGTCCCTCATTAGACCAGTGATTCTCAAAGTGGGGGTCGGGACCCCCCAAAGGGTTGCGAGATGAATTTTGGGGGCCGCAAGATGATTTCCAAATTGTCTAAAAAGTCTAATTTTCCATATATATAGTTCTAGGGTTCTAGGGTCTCGGATAAAGTTGAACTTTATCCGAGATCTGATCTGATCTTCCGCAACGTACCTCCTGGTGTCCTGGTTGTCTTACTTTTGCAGTTCTCCTTAGTTTTAGCGTTTGGCTTTTGGCTTCTATATTTCTATTTCTCACTCTCTCTTGCTCTATTTCAGCTTCCCCATCTTTGAGAACCCGTACCCCATGGACATCCATGAGTCTCCGGTCACCTGTACAGCCTATTTTGCTGACTGTCCTCCAGACATCATACCCTTCCTATACTCCATAGGTGCCAAACACAAAAAGACCGGCTTCAGCCAAAAGGTAAGGAGAGGGTTACGAGGTGAAGAGACATTGGCCCACAGAGACCTCTGTCTTCGTCTGGTTTGAGAGGTTGAAGGATTACTTCGGATTTTATTTTAGAAAACAGGCTTGGGTGTGTTTTTCCGTGCTCAGTCCTATCGCTACTTGGCAGATCCCTGAAGCTACTTGAGTAGTGTAAGAACAGCAGAGGTTTACGGGTTCTTGTTTAATCACGGTTCATTGTCCTTGAGAAGAATTATGGCAGCCCAAGGCCATTGAGCTTGGGCTCGTTCAATCATAATATCTCCATGTTCCTAAATACTAGATAGATACTCTCTGATCATCTAATCACATTGTCAAATGCTGCAAGAGCGCATATTAATGCAAATGTAAGGGTTTAGGGAATGGGCTTTGGACTTTGTGCGACAATCAGAGGAATTGTGTCTGTGACGCTGCCAGGAGTGGCCAATCACTGGAGGGACCTGGAACGTGGGCTCTCAGACGTACCCAGAGATAATCATCACAGGGTGAGTTCAGTAAAGACAAGGTATGATAAGCTGTTATAAGGTAGTGTAAGGTATTGTCATGGAATGGTTTCCGTTAGTTTAGGCATGGATAATGCAGTGTGGGTGGGGGTGCAGTGTAAATGATTGGAAACACCCCATTTCTACTTTGTCCAAGTTTGTATTTAGTTGGTTTTACTTTTGGAGAAAAAAAAATTGCCAGTCTGAATAAGAACCATTTGTCACATCACAATTGGCACTGTCTTAAGCACTGACTGTGCTTAAGCACTGAGTGCTGTGAACAAATGTTGTATTTGTATTTCAGGCACTGCCAAATCCTAGGCAAACAATAAGCCATAATTGCACTCACGAGCCAAATATTGAATTGATTTGTTTGTTGAGTCAGGTGCATTTGGTAATCCATGAAGAATAAAAGTATTTTAAGTTTTAAGTCTGCTTTCTTTTACAGTATATGCATTCCTCCTTTGCATTGTGGCTTGAGGTCTTCAACTTCTTGAAGTTTTCTTGTAGTTTACTTGTGCACTTCATTCATAGAACTCACTTTTAACTAACTTTTCGTTCGTCATTAAGTGCGTTCGTCATTGGACAGCCTAAGATGTGTTAATGATATCACCTTGCCTGTTTCTTCAAATGTAATGCTTCTAAAACATCTGTCTTTTCTCTCTCTCTCTCAGACATGCTGACGGGTCGATAAAGTTTTGGGATGCATCTGCAAGTAGGTCTACTCTAGTTCCATCCCGTGTGTTGTACATACAGTGACACTTTCATAATTGGCAATTATAAAAGCGCTGTCTGATGACATGGGGATGCTGTCCTTTGGGATTGATAAGGCCAGCTCCAATGCTAATAGCGATTCAAAGTTAATATTTTACCACAGAAACTCGACACCTGTGGCTTTAATAGCCATGTTGACGTGAAGCCAACTTGGCAGCGTCAGCTCTGGTTTGCTTCAGACACATAATTATGTGAAGGAGAACATCTCCATGATCTGATTTGGTTCTAAATTGGGTTAAGCTGGAGTCCAGGGGGAGCGAGGCTTATGGTATGCAAACAGCCACCCGTGACCCACTTGGATGCGTCAGCAACTCACGTGCTGAAATAACCGTATCGGACTGTAAGCATATACACACACACCCAATCTGTAGACGTCAACGAATTTCTCTTCCTCCTTCCTGACTGCAGTCACACTGCAGATGCTCTACAAACTGAAGACCTCCAAGGTGTTTGAGAAGCCCAAGCCGGGCGACGTGCGGGGAGGTGACCTGGTAGAGGAGGACCCCTACGCCGTGCAGATGGTCAGCTGGTGTCTCCAGAGTCGCATCTTCTGCGTGGTGGGCATCTCCGCCCACATCATCCTGTACCGCTTCAGCAAACACGAAGCCAACACGCCAATAGTGGTGAGTAAAGCCCAAAGCACACAGAGCTCTAATTTTGCGTCGTATTTGTAGCTCGACCCAAAAAAGAAATAGATTAAAGCTGTTCACAGCCTCAAAAGGCATTCACAGCATGCATCGCCGTCCCCAGCGGCCGCCCCTTTTCCAACGATTCGCCTGGGCACGTCGCTTGAAGGTGATGAAATTGTCTCTCCAAGCGATTTTGAGTTAATCCAAGTGATGGCGGATGGCCTCTATGTGCCTACCTAGTTTCAAGGCCCTGGGTCATTCTCAAGTGGACTCGTGATTGATTGAATATTGCAATATTTTGATTTCCGGGCCATTCTCTTTTCCATGAATAACCTTTAATCAAGGTTTCTCAAAACTTTGACTGTACAGAAGAATCTATCCAGATGGCCCTTATGGGTCCAAGAGGCAAACATGTTCAGCATGTCAAATAAGGCCTATATACCAAGTTTCAGACATTTGTGTCGATCATTGCGGCGGGCTGAGCGTAACTTTGACTGCTTACCGGGAATACATATGTCATGGGCAAATTTGAAAACGTTGCTGAGCTATAGGAGCTTTGAGAATAATAATCCCTAGATATCCACAGTTTCACTGTGAATACCTAAATATGGTTTATAATGGAGCAAAGCACACAGAGTGCAAATGTAGCGGGCTGTATTTTCTGTTTCTCTTCATATAGTGTATATATATATATATCGGGTTATTCCCTTCTATTTTCGACGTGAAGATTCTAAAACAGTATTTCGCATCTGTTGCGACACGGCCATGTGCTTAGTTTGAGTAGTCTTCGTAGTATTTACTATGTAGATATTTAGCACTATTTAGACACTTTTATACAAAACCACTTACTGTGAATGGAGGTACACGTTAAGAAGCATATCTGGGTTCTGCCTGTTCACTGTCTGTCTCTGGTTTGTATCACCTGCATCCCAGTCACTGGAGGTGCGTCTGCAGTGCGACACGGAGGAGGTCATCTCTCCATCAGAGACGGAGAACCACCCGTGTTTCCCGGAGCCCGGCTCCCACTCCCCGCAGCCGGCCAGCCCTGGGAGCGGAGCTGTCGAGGGGGTCAAAGATAGCATCCCTTGCCTGAAGTGAGGAGCTTCTTCCATGAGTGTAATGATTTCCAGCTCGTGCTTTCCAGGATGAATCAGATTGCATTCCCTTTTACAGTTTGCCACCTCATTGTAGGGACCATTTAGACATTTGTAAGTAGATATTGTAGCACTTTGCGGCACGTCGTTTCAGAATGTCAGTGGTACAACCAGTCAGTGTTGTGTTCCTCTCTCTCTCTCTCTCTGTCTCTCTCTCTCTCTCTCTCTCTCTCTCTCTCTTGGGTGTGGCAGAGTGAAGGAGCGTCCTGTAAGGGTGCCCCCTGGGTACCAGGCTGAGCTCGTGGTTCAGCTGCTCTGGGTGGATGGGGAACCTCCCCAGCAGATAACCAGTCTGGACATCAACTCTGCTTATGGCCTGTAAGTCATATTCCTCCACTCTCAGGTTAAAGGCACTGTAGGTAAGATGTAAGAGTTATTGTTTTAGTATTATCTGTTGTACTAGTGCAGTGCCCGCTCAAAACGTGCCTGTTCGGAAAGGGGCCGATAGCTTGGCCTCCGGTATTGCTGTTTGCAGCTTACTCGAGAACCCCTCATCCAAACAACTTGACACTCGACACTGCACTTCCTTGGGTCTTCAGCAATACACCCGCCAAGTGTGAAGTTGATCGGATGAACGGTTGTCGAGAAGGACAGACGGACAGACATACATACGTACAGAGACTCCTCTAATTATAGTTATATTAAATGAGTAAACTGCGCTGTGAGAATATCCGTTTCCAGTTGACTGCGTGCCCAATTTAGATTTTAGACCACTCCACTTCTGACCAATAAGGGCATCTCCTGATTGGTTCAGGGAATCCATATTGCCTATCAATCACAGGTGCATGATGATGCAACACTTCTCAATGGCGGAGGGAGGGAGGGACCAAAGAGGGAGGGTTTTTTGGTTGTTTAGTTTCAACATCTTGCTCTCTTCTACTATTTTCTGCTCTCTCTCTCTTTACAACTCTTGAATCTCACCTACAGCACCAGTACCTAATGGTGTAATCCAACCAGCCATGACCTTGCCCTACGGTTCTTATTCATTTTAATTGAACCTTTACTTAACCAGGTTGGTCTCATTGAGATTGAACATCTCTTTTACTAGAGAGACCTGGCCAAGATAGCAGCAGCAGCAGCAGCATGCAGTGAAATACTACAAAACATCCAGTAAACAACATTACAACACCACATAATAAAACATTATTTTACACATTGAATTGTTGAGTCAGGCAGAGAAGTTCTGTTCTGTCGAAAAATCTCCTGCTCACTTATGACAAGGACAACCAGGTTTGGACTCAACACAGCCAGAACTGGAACAGGGATGCTACCAAGTGTCAAGCTAGCTGTATTTCCATGTGCCGAATCAGGGTTACACGGCTTGACTGCTCAACCGAGGACTATCGCTGTTCTTCAAATAACAATATTTTATTTCATCATGCCATGCCCTGGAACGGGGCTTCAAAGGGGCATTTAGCTTTGAGCTTTATTAAGGTCTATATTTTGTCCAGCTGTCTGTCTCACTGGCTGCTTTGGATTCATAAATGTCAGAAAGATAATTACGAGCAATTGAGGTTACAGTAATTGTATATATATATATGTCACAGCAGTGCCTGAAACAAATTAGGACCACTTGAAACCATTAGTCTATCAACGTGAAATCAAAGGGTGACTGGGCTTTTTGTCTCCCAGTCTGCCGTAATGAGCAGTAAGGTAGCTCTGTAACTAGACGTCCAACTGTCTGTAGTTAGCACAAGAGAAAGCTTGAGATGTTAATGTGTCAATGTGTTCATGTGCTTTGTTGTATAAGGCAGGTAGGTATAACTATCAGGGCAAAATGCACCTATATATATATATAGGTGATAGAACACTTATAATAATGTTTGTGTGGATCAGGACTGCTCAGAAATAACCTTGATCTGCAATTGAAAAGGTATCGCATGTTAGCTTTACAGATAATGAAGTTCAGATGCTATGGACTAGTTAGTACATTTTAAGTTGTTAGGAAGGTAAAAAAGTCAGTCCAATTGCCTAAATGTCGCAGTGTCTATTTTTAAGCGAGTGGCACGATGAAAGGTAGCTTGCTTGGCAAAACCAATAGCATACTCGGGCTGTCCTTTGAACAGCCCTGCGTGGCAGAAGGCAGAAGAAGACTGCTCACAGCTTGACTGGGGTTCTTTCTTTGGTCTGGCGCCTCACGTCTCCACTCCAACGCACATGCACACGCATGCACACACACACACACACACACACACACACATACTTGTGTATGTACATGACACACATTCATAATTTCTTATGAATGTGTTTTCTCTACAAAAATAAAGAGTATATTCAAATGGGTATGTGTGTCTGTGTGTGTGTGTATGTGTGTGTGTGTGGCGTGTGTGTGTGTACACACACACACACACACACACACACACACACACACACACACACACAAACAGATGCATCCCATGGTGCAGTTCAACAAAATACTTCGGTGACATCATTTCAACCCACCCAAGAGCCATATACATATACTATATATTTTTTAATTATATAATTCTCTTCAACCGTTCAAA